>BQKN01044110.1:0-12151 GCA_022839385.1 Asparagus kiusianus
CTAACGCTGGAGTTAAAGTTGTCAGCGGAGCTAGAGCAGGCCCAGGCCGAGGATGCGCGGGTGGCTCGCGAGCAAGAGACGGTTGATAGCCGGTTCTCCCGACTTTCCTTTGAAGTGGAGAGGCTGAAACGGGTCATAGCTGACGCGCAGGATTCTCTGGCTGTTCAAGGGGAGGCCCTTGATCAAGTGGCAAAGGAGTTGGAGGGCGTTGAGTCCCGTCGGCAGTTGACTACTGACTCGGTTGGGGAGAAGGCTCGAGCCCTCAAGGAAGTCCAGGTGGCCATTCAAGACTTGGTCTCGTGCACTGAGGAAGAGATTCGCCGAGAGGTCTTACGGAGGCTTGAACTCCGTCATGCTGCAAAAGTTCGCGAGGCGGAACGGCAGTTGAAATCCTTGTAATTCGCCTTTTAATTTTTTCGTTGTAATAGGACTCCTTTTCCTTGAATGAAATCACCCTTTTGTTTCTAGCGATTATGGCTTGTGTGCATACTATATTTAGTATAGACTAATTGATGTCAATGTTTGAGGGAAATTTCCCTTGGCGGATTCCAGCTACAGACCCGTTTCGCCTGCTGGCGAATCTTGCAAATTGATGAATTCGTAGTTGCTCCGTTAACGGCGATTCTAGATACAGGTGGACTCCGTTTTTAGCGGGTCGTGTGTCTGCCCACGTGCATGTCAGTTACGGAGGCGTGGGTGCGCCGTCTTGCCTTAATTGCAGCAGTGCGATGGGTCTCTTCGTCCTTCACGCCCGATCTGGGCCGTTGATTAGAGATCATGCTCCGAAACTGCCGAATCTCAATCATTCATATAGGATGCGGGATATTCGGCTTCTCCCTCAACTGTTCGGGACTGAAGGGTCCAATCGAACTGCATATAACCGTCTAGGGTCGGGGTATTTTAGTACCTTTTCCCTTCGTCAAGAAAAGCCAAGGCTTTCTCATCGTTCCTCTCAGAAGAGATCCTGATCACCTTGTGTCTCCCAGATGGCACCGAAGACGAAGAGGGTTACTTCCAAGAGGAGGAAGGATGCGTCTCCCTCGGGTGCGGTCAGGACGGCCGCTGCCGAAGGTACGTTCCTAGTTCAAACCCTGTTTAGACATGGATAGGTATCTCTTGCTTAGATCCCCCCTCCATGCCCTCACTGTGCTTCTCAGCCCACGATGATGCACCGCTTCCTGAGGAGCATGAGGCGGGACCTATCTTGATATCCGATGATGAGCCCGAGAGCCCGGAGGCTCCTCCTGCCTAAGGTTCCGCTCCGCAACCAGGAATGGAACCTTGTCTCGAGGTTCCCCCAATTGCGGCGCTCGCCCCTGGTCAACAACCTACTCCCCCTGGCTCCTTGTCTTGGCAGGACCGCGTCGAGGAGTTCGAGAACGCCGTGAGACAGGTAATTTCTCTTGTCGATCTCGGCTTGGGTAGTTTTGCCAGTTTCAAGCAATCTCTCCTGGACCGTGCGGTAGACATTCGACGATCGGGCGAAAATCGGCTTTTCACCCGTTGTATGCGAGAACTTCGTCTTCTAGAGTCGCGTATGACAGGGCTAGAGGCATTGCTGCGGGAGGGCCTGGACGTGGAGTCTTGTTTGGCTCATCTCCGACGTCTGGAGGCCCAGGAACAGGAGGTCCGCTCCAAAGAAATTGCTGACTCGGAATCCATCACCAATTTCTGGGCGAGCCAACAACAACAGTTGGGGGATCAAGTCGTTGACCTCAATCGCACCATGGCTCGTCTGAGAGCCGAATTGAGGCATGCGGAGACGAGTTGGAAGGAGCTCCAATCCGATGTTGTCAAGGTTAGCAAGAAAGCTGAGGAGGAAACTCAACGTCTTCAAGCCTTGCGTGAGAAGGATGCCGCCGCCAGATCGAGCTTGGAGGATCGCATCAGGAAGGCGGCCGAGGACAAGGCTCGTGAGGACTTTGCAAGGAAGGTGGCATTGGCCAAAGAGGAGATCTCCACTTTCAGTGTGTTTGATTGAAATTTCCGTTATGTATTCATGCTTAAGACACTCTGTTTATTTGTCTCGCTTTTGAAACTATGCCATGACTCGTGAAGTCATGACTTTGTTTAGATGTATTATCTTAAACACTGGGTGCATGTTTCGCTTCTTTGAACGTAGTATTATGACTTTCGCGATTTGAAAAAACATAACTTTGTTCAAATGTACTGTCTAGAAGCATTTGATGCAGTTTGTGTTCTTCCCCACCGTGTTCCTTTTGGATATAACCCCTTTAATATTTCCCTGGCATGGCCATCAGTGATCTCAGGTTGCCTCCCTTGGGCGCAGACTCTGCTTGAGTATGGCTCTTCCCCAAGGATGGCGAATTCGTTGGGAACGACGCACCAAACCGTCGGCGAGTTCGCTGTGAGGTAAATTTCGACTGCTGGTGAATCTGAATCATAGGCGAACCTCCAATGTTGGCGAGTTCGAACTATAGGCGAAATTCGGACGGTGACGAGTTCGTCTAATCCGTCGAAGATCCAATCTGAAGGCGAAACTCGAGCCACGCGTCGGTTGGTGGACCCAAGTGCTTGCCAACCAAGACTCTTCAGGCGCATTAATGCTTATTTATTGGTGAAGCGACTGAACGTTCCGCCTCTCGCTCAATCCGATCGGTCGGTTTGGTGTCTCGAGAGTAGCCTTTATTGGCGTTGAGTTCGAAGCGTCGCAGGGCGCTCGGGCTGCTTGATGACTTGGGGCGATGAATCTCAGCCGTTGGATTTTTTTGAATATATTTTCGCACCCGCCCTCCTCTAGCAGAGTTGTGACTGCCTCGAGCGAAATTTGCTAGAAAAGAAAAGAAAACCCCTCTCCTTCATGGCCTCCTCTTCCGATCATAGTGATGCCGAAGGTGTCGGCTCCTCCGCCACCGTCGTGAACGTTGGCGCTCCATCTGCTGCCCCGGTGAGCCCGGTCCAGGAATACCCTATTCCGGACCCTGCGGCTCACCCCGCTTTCGTGCCGCTCAAAGAGTTAGTGGATCTGGTGCACGGGTACGCCCTCTCTGTCAGCATGGGCGGTGAGCGATACTACGATTCGCTCCCTCTTGTAGAGAGGCATCTGGAGGCGGTCCGCCGTGCGGGCGATGACTCGCTCACACAGCGATGTGAGCGAGAGCTTGAGCTCGTGGAGGGGTGGATGTACCGCCTCGAGGAGCTGGCTCATGAAGATCTCTCCAATGAGTCGTCGCCTCCCCCGCTGCACTTCCTGCTAGGGCGCAACGAGCGGGCGAAGCGTATCCAGGCGAAGGAGGCTGAGCTCAGACGCCTGAGAAAGCGGCACCAAACGGTAACAGGCCGGATGGACGCTTACTTGGACCGGGCTTTCCACGAGGACGCCGGCACTCTTCGTGGCGAAGCGAAGCTGCAAGAGCGTTCGCGCGAGTTGGGGAGGCTCGGCGAGGCCGCGCGGGAGGCGGAAAGGGCGCTGCAGCTTCTCCGCCAGGAGGAGGAGGATAGCAAGGCGGCCCTGGCCAGGCGGCAGCAGGAGCGGAAGGAGAAGGCGAGGACCCGTCGTGCGGCGGAGTGGGCTGCGCTCAAAGCCAAGATCGGCTCCTTCAGCCTTCTGAAATTCCTGTAATGCTTGCGCCGTTTAGGTCTCCCCCCCTTTTTTGTTGTTGTTTTGTCAACTCAGTTGGTGCTCCAAGCACCACAACTTGAAAAACTTATGCTTGTAAACTTTGGCCCGTAATGGCCTTAAGCCTTTGCTTATTGTTGTTTCGTATGCATAGTTTCCTTTTCTTTTTGTTTGTGTTGTTCTGGTATTTGAGTTGAACTTGGTGAACTTCTGACTATTCTGTTCTGAACTTAGTCATTTCGGACTCTTGTTCTGCTCTCGGTTGCTCACAGCGTAGGATCGGGTTGATTCCGATTTCCGCGTTGTAGCTCCAGTAGGATCGAGAGAGTAACGCTCGGCTTGCAGTAGAGAACAGTCGTTCGCTGCTGCGATCGAGTGAAGGACTCAACTTCGACTTGCCACTCGGCAAGCTGTCGCTTGAGGAATTGGCAGAGTTGTCGTCTGCCGAACTGCTCTTGACAGTCGTCGTCGTCTGAATAGGCGGCGACAGATAACAATCGAATCGTCAGGGATGTATGAATATGACGTTTGATCGTTGTAGAGGCCCTCACGTGGTAGGCCGCTACCCATCAGTTATCCTAAGGGAATGTTAGGATAGCTGGAATGGGCCAAATAGTTCAGGGACGTGGGAGTGTGACTATTTGACAGAAGTAATAACACGTCGCGTGGTAGGCTATTACTTAGGCTATGTTATTCGTTGGAATAACGGTGCCAACCATCAGAGGTGATCATTAACCTGACGGGGGTTTTGTCACGATGGGAGTGACTATGGGGAACTTACCAATCTTATGGAGGGGATTGGTAAGTAGATTGTGTCAGAGGTTTAATGTTTAACGTGACAGGGAATGTCGTGATTGGAACGACTTTGGGGATTCGCCGTCTCGTTGGAGAGGATAGGCGAAATGAATGGGTTTGTCGTGGTGTGAACGACTTTAGTGGATCCGCCATCTCATTGGAGAAGATAGGCGAATTGGGTTGGTTCGTCGTGATATGAACGACTTTAGTGGATCCGCCATCTCATTGTATAAGATAGGCGAATTGGGTTCTGCCAGAGGCTTCCGCCAGAGCGGGTAGAGTAGGGACAGTTTAACCTCATATACCAGTCGGAGGGTTTGAGGACCAGTTTATACTCATGTACTCGTGGGAGTTTGTGAAGAAGAACTAAGGGTAGTACTTCTTCAAGTATTTGCCGTTGATAGGCATCATGATCTTGTCGCCGTTTGGCTTGACGAGGCGGTAGGCCCCATTCGAATAGACTGTTCCTATTACGAACGGACCCTCCCATTTGGATTGAAATTTGCCTTTCTTCTTGGAGGTGAGAATCATTGGTCGGCGAACAGCTAACACCAGCTCTCCTTCCTTGAAGGCTCGGCGCTTGACTTTCTTGTCGAAAGCCTTAGCCATCCGCGCTTGGTAGAACTCAATGTGCTGTTGAGCTTCTAACCGTTTGTCGTCCAACGCCTCGAGCTCGGCGAGTCGTTGTTGGTGGTTGTCCTCCACCGTCATTCCCGTGGCCAGGGCGACGCGGAGGGAAGGTATCTGAATCTCTAATGGCAATACGGCCTCGCAGCCGTATACCAAAGAATAAGGCGTGTGGCTAGTCGGTGTGCGAACCGTTGTGCGATACGCCCACAAGCTTTCGCCAAGCTTCTCGTTCTAGTCGCGTTTGCTGGTTGAGGTCAACTTGGTCAAAATTTTGATGATCGTTTTGTTGAAGGCTTCGGCCAAGCCATTTGCTGATGGGTTGTAGGCCGTGGAAGAGAGGTTCTGCATTCGGAACTTGTCGCAGAATCTGGTGAATGCATGGCTGACAAACTGGGTACCGTTGTCATGAATGATACGTCGTGGCACGCCATACCGGTAAATGACGTGGTGTTTGATGAACTTAATCACGTCGTTGGTCTTGACTTCTCTCAAGGGGACCGCTTCGGCCTATTTAGAGAAGTAGTCGGTGATCGCGAGAATGAAGCGATGACCTCTCGCCGATGGCGGGGATATTGGTCCGACTATGTCCATCCCCCACGCCTCGAAAGGCCACGAAGCCTTTGTTGGGTGTAGGTCTTCAGGCGGCTGATGCATGTAGTTGGCGTGAATCTGGCACTCGTGGCAGCGCTTTGCGTAGGCGACGGCGTCTTGAACCATCCCAGGCCAGAAGTAGCCTGTCCTTCGTAGGCGATCCCAAAGTTTGGGTCCGGGCTGGTGAGCTCCGCCGATGCTGTCGTGGGCCTCGCGTAGAGCCTCCTGTGCTTCTGCTTTCGAGAGACATCGAAGCAACAAACCGTCGTATGACCTTCGATACAACGTCTTGGTGGTCGAGTCGTAGTAGAATCTCGTAACACGTCTCCGGACTGACTCTCGCTCCTTTGCATCCTCGGGCAATACGCCGTAAAGGACGTAATCGATGATCGGGAGGCGCCAGTCCTCAGCACTGGGCTGACCTGAGACTTGATGGGTGGCGTTTACTTCCGGGGCGTCTTTCAGCCGAAAGAGCTTCTTGCTCGCCACTGTGACCGATTGGATCGTTCCGAATGGTTGAGCTAAGTTGGCCGCCAAAGAAGCCAAGGCGTCCGCATGTGTGTTCTTGGAACGTAGCACATGCTCAATGTGGAAACTCTCAAATGATTTCACTAGCCGGGTGGCTGCCTTGTGGAGTGGGATCAGGTCTTCGTTTCTGACCTCATATTCGCCTGTCATCTGTTTGACGATGAGCTGGGAATCGCCGTAAGCTTGGAGATGCTTTATTCCTAGCTCTTTGGCCAACTCAAGTCCGATGAGTAATGCATTATACTCGGCCACGTTGTTGGTACATGGCTCTGTCAAAGAGAAGGCCCGGGGCAGTATGTGGTTGTGCGGAGAAGTGATGACTACCCCCACTCCAGCAACAATAGAACCATCCGGGGCCGTGCGAGACGCGCCGTCGAAGAACATCTGCCACACATCTGGCAACGAAGTTATGTTGACTTCAAGTGGTTCGTCTGGCAAGTCTTCAAATAAGTCGGTTTTTGATGCCAGTGGGTGACTGGCCATGAGATCGCATATGGCTTGTCCTTTGACTGACTTCTGTGGCATGAAGTGAATGTCGTACTGGGAGAGCAGAAGTGCCCATCTAGCTAAACGCCAATTTAATGTCGCAGGTTGCGTCATAAAGACTCGAATGGGATTCATTCGTGAGATGATGTGGATTGTCTGGCCAACCAGGTAGTGTCGCATCTTTTGGATGGCGAACACCAAGGCCAAACATTCTTTTTCGACCATTGGGTACCGTTGTTCGGCGCCTTGCAGGGTCCTACTGAGGTAGTAGATGCCTTGCTCGTGGCCGGCGTCGTCGTTTTGTGCCAAGAGAGCACCCAGAGAGTGCTCCATGGCCCGAATATAGATGAGAAATGGTTTCCCTGAAATCGGCGCAGCGAGGACCGGCGGATTTGAAAAGTAAGCCTTGATGTCCTCAAAGGCCTGCTGGCAAGGCTCGTCCCACACGAAGGAGGTGCCCTTCTTCATGAGCTTAGAGAACGGTTGACACTTGCCCGAAAGATTTGAGATAAATCTTCGGATATAGGCCAATCGTCCCTAGAGACCCCTCAATTCTTTGAGGTTCCGGGGTGGTTGGAGCTCTTGGATGGCTCGCACCTTGTCTGGATCAATTTGGATCCCTTTCGTCGTGACGACGAAACCGAGGAACTTACCACTAGTCATCCCTAAGAATGATTTCGTGGGGTTCATCTTGAGCTGGTGAGCCCTCATGAGCTCGAACATCGTCCTCAAATCTTGAAGGTGGTCGCCGCGGTGGCGACTTTTCACGACGAGATCGTCCACATAGCATTCCACTGTCTTTCGCAGATGCTCTCGAAAGATCGTGCTCATGGCGCGTTGATAGGTTGCGCCGGCATTCTTGAGTCCAAAGGGCATGACCGTGTAGCAGTACACCCCCATGGGAGTTCTGAATGAGGTGTGTTTTTCGTCCTCGGGGTGCATTTTGATTTGATTGTACCCCGAGAAACCGTCCATGAAGGACATCCTCTCGAATCCGCACGTTTTGTCAATGATGACATCCGTGATGGGCAGGGGAAATTCGTCCTTTGGGCACGCAGAGTTGAGGTCTCTGAAATCGATGCAGATGCGGATCTTACCGTTTTTCTTCAGCACTGGAACAATGTTAGCCACCCAGTCGGGGTGTTGTTCCTCTCTGATGAAGCCGGATTCGATGAGCTTCTTTACTTCAGCCTCGATCGCCTCTATGATCTGGGGGCGAAACCGCCTTTGCTGCTGCTTGACTGGCTTGGCGTCTGGGCTGATGTTGAGGCGATGTGTGGCGACCCGCGGATCCAAACCAGGCATGTCCTCGTAATTCCATGCGAAGACGTCGATGTATTCCCGTACGAGGGTGATGAGATCCTCCTTTTCTTGAGGAGGCAGGCTACCACTGATGAATATGGGCTTGGGACTTTCGTCAGTGCCCATGTTCACTTGGAGGATTTCGTCCTCAGTGGGCGGTTCTCGTTGCTCGAAGCGGCTACTCCACTGGGCGTTAACATGGCGATCCCATGTCTCGTCATATAGCGGGAGTCGTTCATCTGTCGCCATCTCGGCAGGGTCCATTGTAGCCATGTTGATCGTGAGGCCATCGAATAGGTCCCTCACGCTGACATCTGAGTCCTACGCCGAGGTTTCTGACGACTGATCTCCTGAACATGCATAGTCGGAATCTTCGTTGACGTGGAAGCATAAGTCGGACGAGGAGGAGGAGTAGCCTAAGCCTCTCCTAGTCCGGTTAAAATAATTCGAGGGTTTCCCCTTAGGTACGTAAGCAGGCCGGATGACCGTCCTGCGTCCTCGGCCGTAATTGAGGCCTTCTAGACGAGTGAGGTCGTACCCCATGTCGCTCATCATGCGTCTCGCAATTCGACTGTATTGCGAAAACTGGGGTGCTGGGTCTTCGTCTTCGGACTCGTCCCAGAACGTGCGCAAGGGCTGATCGATCCGGCCAAAAATAATGTCTTTTCGATATTTATTTCGGGCTGGCACAACAAATACGGCTTGCGACGAATCAATCCGCGGTACCCTCGCGGCGTACGACGAGCAGACCGGCATGTGCAGGGAAGGATCTCGGTAGAGTTCCGACCATAGGCCGTTGGGTTCATCGTCCTCAGACGTAGAACAAGACGACACATACGCAAAGTTGGATTTTTCATTGACGACAATCTTTCCCGCTTGAACAGCGTTGGTTACATGATGACTCTCGTAGCCAATTACAATTGACTCGAAATCGTTTAAGATTAGATTGTCACCGTACTCAGGCTCGCTGTCCGCTTCGTTTCCGCTTTCCGGCTCCTCAATCGGCGGTTCGACAGGGTCTTGATACAGCAGAGAGTCGGTGAAATAGTTTTTGACGCCTTTGAAGGGTTGTCTGTCGGCCACCACCGTCTTCACGCGCTCGTAGTCGTCCACGTACTTCAAACATTGGTGCAGAGTGGATGGGACTATTCGATTGCCATGGATCCACGGGCGTCCTAGGAGCATGTTGTAGGAAGGCTCGGCATCGATGACATAGCAGGTCACCTCTGTCTTCATGTCGCCTATGCGGCATTTCAGGCGGATTTTGCCCAGCGGCCGCGTCCCTGTGGCGTTAAAGCCAAAGATGGTTGTGGTGGTTGAGGATAGACGCTTCGGCGGTATCCCCAAATGCTTGATCAATTTCAGAGGCACGATGCTCAGTGCGGAGCCCGGGTCGACTTGGATCCGATCCACTCTCGCCGACCCGACATAACCCGTGAAGTACAGTGGTCGATCGTGAGTCGTACTCTTGATGAGCATATCTTCAGGAGTGAAGGTGATGCACGGGACCCGTCTATCCGAGACCTGGCAACAATTTGCACATTCTTGTTCCACCTCCGTCTCTTTTAAGAAATGGGTCGAGAAAGCCTCTGAATCTGCCAACGCCTCCTGTAGGGCTTCGCGAGTGGACCTGGACAACCGGAGGAGGTCGTACATGGTGATTCGTGCCGGGATGCTTTTCAACTGTGCGAGCACATTGAACCGGAAAGGTTGGCGGCTTGAGCTGGGTGCATCTGGATTGGGAGGGGTTGTGGCGGTTGGCCTCACGGGAGGTATTACCGTGTTCTCTACCCTCGCGGGATATTCTTTGGCGAAATCTTTTCCCGCCCTCGTGGCGAAGATGTTGGCGTCCTCCTCAGAATCGGTCAGGGAGGCTACTACTATGTCATCTGTGTCTGGGGTTGCATAGATGACGTTACAGTGTTTTCTCTTGGGCTCCTTCAGAGACTTTGTAGTCCACTGTTCATCGTTGAGGAGGTCTGGGTGAACCCACATTATCTGCCCTGAGGGTAGAGTCTGTGGAACCAAGCCCTTCTCTCGCTGGTTGTGAGGATCGTCGTTGGTGATCTTCAGAATCGCTTTGGGGATAGGGACTACCCCCGCTGGAGCTCGGACCTCTGGGAGGTTTGTCCCGAAGCTAAGGGTGATCATGTTGGTGGTCACCTGCTTCTGGACCTTCTCCTTCTTCAAGACCCCCGCGTCGTAGAGAGCCTGGAGCTTGTCTTTGAGGACGTAGCATTTGGTCGTGTGGTGACCAAGGAACCGGTGATAAGCGCAGTAGGTTGGGTCACCGGTTTTGTCCGCCTCTTCAGGCTTCGTGGCCTCAGGCAGCTTGATTCGACCACTCTTGAGTAGAGTATCGAGCGTCGCTACCACTTGGTCCTCTTTGAAGTCATACTGCCGCGGGGGGCGTTGCTCAAATTGCCTAGGCTTCGGCCTCGGGGCAGTCTTTGGCGCTGGGGCAGAGTCGACTGCCATGATCTCCTTTCCCCTTGTTCGAGGGGGATTCTTTGGTGCAGTTGGTTCTGCAGCTCCTTTCTTAGGCTGAGGTTCTTCGGCCTCGAGCCTCTTGATCATGTTTTCTACTTGTTCGCCTTGACGAACAAGTTCTTTCCATGTCCGGGTCTCCACCGCGCCTATTTTGGATAGGATGTGGATCGACAGGTTGTTGCGACACATCTCAATCAACGTCGCCTCGGAAACTTGATCCCGGCAGTGGACCGATCGGTTCCGGAATCTCTTCACGAAGTCATTGACCGACTCCGACTTTCGTTGTTTTTCTGCGAGGAGAGTGGCCATTGATACTTCGGTGTCGTCGTCGAAGAAGCGGGCTAAAAAGAGCTTTTCGACGTCAGCCCATGCTTTGATGGTGCCGGGTTCCAGCTTGCGGAACCATTCAAAGGCCACCCCCTTGAGGGTGCCTATGAAGAGTCTCGTGAGAATGGCGTCGTTCCCCGTAAGGAATCCGGTTTGCGCCATGAAGTAATAGATGTGTTGCGAGGGCGAGCCCTTGCCGTCAAACTGCACCAAGCTGATCGGCTTGAACTTTGCTGGGTACGGGACCGTATCCCATTCAATAGGGTAGGGGCGAACCACCCCCAGCTTGTTCATGTTCTGCTGAAGCTTCAGCGTGTTGAGCTGGTCCTGGAACTCATCGAACCTCTTGTCACAGGAGCCATCCCCGGTGTGCGACGTCCCTAGCGACGTCTTGGAAGAATAATCGGATTGTCGATTATCGTCACCTTCCGTTTCCATCGCCGGACGGTGAGGAGGTACCCATTCTCTATCCCCCGTTTGCCGAGGTAAGGGGCGTTGGATTCTTTTCTTCTTCTTCTTCTTGTTCAGAAGCTGTTCCATCATCTCTCGCAGAGAGTCGATGGTCGCCTGTTGCTCTTCGAGGTTTTGAGCGACCGTCTGGTCATGGGTAAGGTCAGTCATGTGCACCCACGCCCTCGCGTCCTGACTTGAGTGCGAAGTTTGAGACGTGGCCGCTGCCGAGTGAACCTCGTCCTCACGGTAGGAGGGAGGTGCTACGGCGGAGTAGTCAATCCCGCTCCTCATCCTTCTGCGACTACGGGTACGCTGGTATATGCCCTCTTGCTGGTGTTGGGCGAACCAAGGATCGAGTCCCAGAATGGACTCTGAATCTGGGGAATCGGAAAATGTCGTCTTGCCCTTGTCCGTCATGTTGATCGTGACGGACGAGAGCTCTGGGTCGTCAGTAGCGCGTCTCTTTTGGTGACGACGCCTCCGACGAGAGGTCCTCTGTCGAGAGGGTTGTCGAGAAATTCTCTCAAACATGGAAGGTTTCGCCGTTCCTACGCATTGGCAGTCGGCGAGCACTGTGTGAATGAGCCTTTCGCAGTGGCACTGAGGGTTCACCTCGTGTATGGTGCGCTTGCGAATTAAATATTCTCGTAGATCTTCCGTGGGTGGTTGATAACAACCCCCAGCATCGGAAGGATCACCTGGGTGAGCACACGAAGGATCTCTGGATGTGCTCTCTGGTGCACAAAGGGTGGAATGTTGCGGCGTTGGAGTTAGGCGGTTTCGCCTTGACGGGCGAGCTTTCGCGCTTGGGCGAACTCTAGCGCGTAGGCGAGTCTCAGCCCTTTGTTTAAACGAGCTGGCTCGCGGCGCGTCGCCTATCTCCTTGCCTTTGCATTTATCCGCCAAGATCTCATGGCGAGGCTCGCCAGCCTTCGAGGATTCGCCTTTTTGGATAGGCCTACTCACTTG
>BQKN01044142.1:1816-27131 GCA_022839385.1 Asparagus kiusianus
TTCTTGGTTTTGAAAAATATATTTTAAACTTTTATGAAAACAATTCCTTTTATTGGTTAAATTCTTTTTGTTTTCATGATTATTGGTTTTGCTTTCATGAGAGGTTTTGTATTTATATAACCCTCCGGTTTTATTGGGTGTTTATTCCCAAATTATGTTTACCGGGTGCAAAAATGTTTATATGGGTTAATACTAGCTCAAGAGCTAGATATAGTTACCTCTCTTGATTTTTGAAAATCAAAGATGATTTTTAGTGCTTCAAATCCATAGTTCATGAGTTACTTTTGAGCTATGAAAATTTTGCTTTGATTTGTTATTTTGAATTCATTATATAAGCACAAATAGATGATTCAAATTTTAAATATGCTTTATAATGCACTCTATGAGTGGTTTGATCAAGTCTTACAAAGAAATTTTCTTTTGTTGATCAAACATCATTTTTGGATATAAACTTTGATTTATGATTTCTTTTGATGGATTTGTTTTCATTCGAAAACTTTTTGCATGATTCTCATGCTCTATTTCCTTTGATTTCATAAATCTATTTTTACATAGTTTTTATGTTTTTTTATATGAGACACTATGTTCATCTTGACATACTCATTTGTGTTCTCATTGCCTTTATGTATGTGAGTGATATTTAGCATATTCATGTATGCTTCCTCACATGTTTTGCCATGATCTTCTTTTCATATTTTTATATGGCTTTTTAATAGGGGGAGCAATCCCTATATCTTTCTATGTGTTATACTCACTTAGGCTTATTGATAGGGGGAGCTCTCGCTCTCTTAATTCATTTGTCCCTTTTTGATGTTGTCAAAGGGGGAGAAATATTGTGAGTATACATTTATATGCATGTGTATTATCTTGTATATGTTTATTTCCTTCATGCATATATTCCTTTTTGTAAATTGTTTGTCATCATCAAAAAGGGGGAGATTGTTGGCCTTCTTGTTTTGATGATGTTTAACAAACAATTTACTACTAATGTTGTTTGTCTAGTATTTGTACATTCCTATGTTTTGTAGACAAACAACGTAGTTGGAGGATGGATGGAATAGAGCTTCAACGATGATATCCAATGGAGGTTGGCGGAATGTCGGGTTGAAGCCTATGCGATTCAAGTTAAAGATCAAGTTTTAGCTTCATCCGCAACGTGTACCAAGTTGAGCTTCAATGAAGATCAAGATCATTGCTTGGGTAAACTTAGTATAGGTTTATATTATGTGTGTTTAATACGTTAAGCTCAATATCTATACACACACATTTTATGGTTTCTTCATATATATATAGTTATATATATATATATAGACAAGTTTTGGTTTCTATGCATATATATAGTTATATATATATACATATTGTGTTTTGGGTTTAGCTATATAGATATGAAACAAAATGACATCCATATATACAATTATATGTTTCATACTCTATTGTGTTTTTGAAAACATTGCATAGAATATGCAATTTTGTGAAAATACTATCTTATTAGTTTATAGACTTCAATATCAGTTTATACATGTTTTACTAAGTCTATAAAATCATTTTACAAAAGTTTCAAAACATGGTTTATATCAAATGTCAAAAACATATATATTTAGTTTTCGTGTTTTTGAACTATTTTGCAAAATGATGATTTTTCACAAATGGGAAATGCAATTTGGAAAATTCTTTTTGTAACATGTTCATTTACATGTTTATATACATTTCCCAAAGTTTCATAATTTTTGGACTTCATTTGTTATTTTTAACAATTTTCCAAAGTATCCAAAATCAGCTTTAAAAACAGTTTTCTGGAATATCAGAATTCGGTCGACCGGTCCGGTCGACCGAACCTGAGGTCAGAAATCTACTGGGCCGACAGAAAGTTGTCGGTCGACCGGTACGGTCGACCGATGAAAACGTCCGGTCGACCGACGAGTTTTCCGGTCGACCGACGCTATCTTTTTCTGTTCCCAACGGCTAGTTTTTGTACCGTTGGCTGGGTCTTTTGGTCTTTTGTTTTGGGAGTTTTTGGCTGAGTTGTGAGAGGGTATAAATACCCCCTTGCTGATGTCTTGTCAAGTTAATCAAGAAGTTTTTAAACAAGTTTTAAACAAGGTTTAAGTGTGTTTAAGGGTTTGTTTTGTGCGTGAAGAAGTTTTATACAAGTGGAGGAAATTATTCTCTTGATTGGGCTTCACTCTCCATCTCTCCATCTTGTTATCAATTGAGAAGTTTTCTAAACTCAAACTCTAGCTTTACATTTATTACTTGTTTGATTATAATTGTTATTAAGCTAGATTTTATATTTGAGTTTAGTTTGATTTTGATTTCACTCTTTGTTACACACACCCACATTGAGCTTAGGGTATTTACATGCATAGTATAATTTAGGGTTGTGGGTTTGTGACATTGAGAGTGAGCTTAATTGAGTTCTCATATTGTTTAGAGAACAATCAATTGATTTATATTGTGCTTAATTGTGAGATCACTTTGTAATACACTTGTACACCGAGTGAGGAGTGTGTGGTGAGAGTCGGGGATCGTCCCAAGAGGAGTGGCGTCGGTTGACGTGCCTAGGGAGAGGTTGTAACCGAGCACTTGAGGGAGACACGGCTAGGTCCAACACTTAGTGGGTGTAGAGTGTGATTGCAAGAGTGTGAGTTGTAGAGTTTTCGGTTAGCTAGAAAACCGAGTGTGTAGAAGAAGTTCCGGCTTCCAAACCGGATTGTGTTAGTGGATTTCTCCCCGGGAGTGGGGAGCGGAGACGTAGGACGGAAGGTCCAAACTCCGTGATCATATTGTGTGTTTGAGTGTGCTTTGGCGTTTATTTATACTTGTGTTTATATTTCTTATCGCCATTGTCATTAGCTCATTATTTATATGATCAACTGTCTAGTTCATATTGTTTACCCTTGTGTTAGTTGACATATCCTTGCATATATCATATTGAACATCTCTTTGGTAGGATATATCATCTTGTGTTGGTTTATATATCCTTGCACATATTTCTATCATATAGGATATATCACCTTGTGTATATTGCATATTCTTTCACATAACTCTTTGTATATCTATCTTGCAAGAATACACTTGTTAATTAATTTTAATTGGCATTTAATCGGATTAGATTAGCATAAGACCCTAATCACCCCCCCCCCCCCCTCTAGGGTCTAACAATCTCTATCAACAAACAAGAGATCAGGAGATAGAATATAAAATTATTCCTCTCCGATTTTGGGTTTATCTCTACCGACAAACAAGAGACCAGGAGATAGAATATAAAATTATTCTTTTCCGATTTTGGGTTCATCTCTACCAACAAACAAGAGATTGAGATATATAATATCTAATTCTTTATTTATAATATTGGGTTCATTTTCCTGCATAGGAAATATAACTTACTCACATTTCAAAATCCATGTTGTTTACGCATGGGGGTCGTTATCTCAATCCCTTATTAGAGATAAGCCTATATCTAACACATGTAGTCTACATATTCAATATTGTAGTTCAAATTCTAAAAGATTCTAATTCTTTTAGCCTAACTTATATGTGAAACGGAGTTAGATATTTCACATACTGGCCCGATTCAAACGGTAGTCGGTAAAGGCATATCAAATCCGTTGATGGCTGAGGATTTGCCAAAAATCCTATAAGTATTATGATTATTTATTCTAAAACAAGAATGAGTAATTATAATAAAATCTCAATGAGCAAAGAGTCCACTTTATTCATAAGAACTTTTTGATAAAAAAAAGTGTCACTACAAAAGAAGACTTTGCTCTTCTAATCTAAACATAATTTGTAATTACAAAATTGCCCTTCAAGTTTTGAGAGCTCTTCTGCATAAGATTGTTCAAATTCATCTTTAAGGTTAGCTCTTAAGGACTCTTCGCTGGTGTTCCGAGCTTGGAGGACTTCTTGTTCTGTCTCAGTAACCTTCTTGTCCTGAAGTTCCAGCTGTTGGAATAAATCTTTTTCAACCCGTTCAGCTTCAACTAAATCGAGTTTAGAATACTCTCGGCGTCCTTGGCTTCTACAAGCTCCTTTTCTAAAAGAGCTATATGAGCTTGACGTAATTCTAAGGATTGGAGTAGATCAGCCTTGGCCTGCATCTTCTTAGCAATGTCGAATCTCATTTGGGTTACACGATTTTTCAACCTTTGAAGTTCGAGCTCTGCTGATTGTTGTGAAGCATGCCACTCTGCCAATTTGAGTTCTATTTGAGTTGATACATAAGAAGAGATGCCACCAGTCTTAAAGTCCCTCAGTTGTTCAAATTGTCGATTCAGCTGAGCTAAATAGGCTTCAATAGAGTCAGCCAATTCAGGATATCCATCTTCTCTGATTCCTGCTACATGGCGATCAAGTGATCTCCTAAAGCTCGCAAAGGGTGACCCTTGATAAAGAATCCAATCAATCATGATGTTCAGAAAATAAGCAAAACTTTGGATGTCTGAACAGATAAACGCCTTGTCCGGATCCTTATCGGACACCAAAGCTTTGATAGAGTCAAGCAAGGTTGAGGAAGGCACTGTAATAGGAAAAGAAGAAAATGAGTGATCGAGACTTAAAATCCATAAGCGATGGTGAGCCGAAGCATACCAAGTTTAACAGAAGAGCCTTTAGCATGATCTTTTTGCCCAATGATGTTAGTCCGGCCTCCTGAACAACCAAGGTTGATTTAGGAATGGCAGCTGTTGACGTACCCGCTACATCAGATGATTGTTCAATTAAGACCTTAGAGAACTTCGGGTCCAAGTTAATAGGCCTCTTGGGAGAGGATTCTGCAAACAAGAGAATCACAATAAGTATAATGAAATGTTAATCAGAAATTTGAAACAAATGATTGATAAAACTCACCAACTCTAGTCACAACAGCTGCCGACATACCGACTTCTCCAGTTGGTCTCGCTTTTGTTGCAACAGGACTAATTTAGGGAGTGACAGTAATTTTTATCATCATAGGGTCCACAGGAGTAGCAGGTTAGGATTCGAGAATTGATGATTGAAAGTCGACTTTAGTTCCTATCCATAACGAGAGGTCACGACCCTCGGGTTGATCAGACAGTCCAATGGTTATAGTGGTATCAATTTCCGCAATTGGCCCTATATTTTGAACACTTATATGATTATTTAAAGTTAATTGACAAAAGGATAATAAAGGTTATAGATTAAAAGCTTTACTCTCAGAAGGGCCCGCTTCTGTTGAACCAACTCCAACGGTTGAGTCTGTAGCTGCCCCAAGAGCCTTCTCCGATAACAAATTGGAGATGCATCGATCGTCGTCCTCCAAGAGATCAAGATTGAGATTGTGCTCATTGAAATCCTCGACCTCAGCAGCACGAGTGGATTCTACTCCAGCTGATTCATTCATTATGACATCTACAAAACGTGTTGAGTTGTAAATAACATATATACTTATATGAACTTACAAAAAATGGAGATTAATTTTACCTTCGCTGATCGGGACGGATGCGGGAGCTCTACTACTTGCACCCGCTTCTTTTAGTTTGACTAAAAGGAGATAAAGTGCACAAGTTGTTAGAAGAGGCACACGTTCCGACTCATTCATCTTCCGGAATTGCCTTCCAAACAAAGAAATATCCGTACCTTTGGTTGAAGCCAATGGATCAACATCAGAAGTTGTTGGAATACCAGCAGGTTCATCATTAAGCACGTCGTGCATTTGTTGAGCGAAGATGGATTCCTTAGCTTCCATACCGCCGGGAGAAGCAGTGTCAGCCTGAAATTCTCCTTCTTCTTGACTCCCTACAGAAGTTGAGTATGAGATAAATCTGAGTGTTAAGAAATATAAGAGCAATAAAGACAGATTATAACCTTGTTCATCCGAAGAAACACTGTGAGCAGATGTCTCCTCTAAAGCGGGAAGACGAACACATGGCTTAGAGGTGGCTTTCTTTCGTCTTTTTAATAGACGTGATTCATCTTGAACCCCAGACCTTTCGTGACGATGCTTGGTGCGTAATTCAGCTCTGGGAGGGATTTGGGTTTAAGCTTGAGTGGAAGATTATGATCTTTGCCGGCGAACAAGAGGCACTGTACCTTCTTCCTCCTCTTCATCTTCACTGAGGACCTCCACCGTCATACGATTGGGATAAGTCATAACGACTCTCTCCCTTCTTCTCTTCGGAGTATCGTGAGGTTGAGATGGATCGGTATGTTGAGCCTTGTGAGCGATAGAAGGGTTTACGTATCCTCTTTCGAAGAAAGAGTCTGGAAGACCAGTCATCTCCTCTTCAGTTGCTTCAGGACTTGATTCAACCTCATCCGCACCCTCAGAAGTTTCTGTTACATCAGTCTCAAGCTCTTCTTCACTATCAACAGGATGAACAGGTTCTTTCCCCTTTTTGGATGATTTGGCAGCCTCTTTCCTTCGAGGTGATAGTACTATATCATGGACTGCTTCTGTTGCCCGTTGAGAGGCCCTTTCTTCCTCCAGTTCGGATATCCTCCTCTTTCGAGCAATGGTACTAGCGGCTATCAGCCATTTACAATAGAGGAAGGTCATCCGTAGAGGCGGCTCTTCTAAGGGGAGATCGAACTCAACATTTGTTCAATCGACAATGCTCCAGAACCAGGCTCTTGCCCCATCGATGAGTCCACCTCAAACTTTAAGTTGACGGTTCATGTTGCCGACGTATAGTTGATCATAGCTGAATTAACGAGCGATCCGGTATGGAAAGTAAGGCTCGATGTAACAGACGTCTTTTACCCTGAATACCAGATAACCTGGTCGGATGTTCATCAACCATCTAAAACAACCGACATCCAAGGTTGTGCGATTCTGCTTGGGTTCTTCAGCATCCAATAGCGTCGCATTGTAAGTCCTAGAGAATTAAGGAAAACAAGGAAAGAACTCCCAGCACTTATGGACTTTGAACTGCCTAGATATACCTGGCCATCGATGTTGGACCCACTTACAACCTTCAAGAATCTGCAGCAGAGGGAGACTTGGATCTACCGTCTCAAGAACCTCCATTAAATCTGGTCAGTGGAGTACTAACCAAGTCATCAGATACGTGTAGGGTAATTCCAATTTCGGCACAGATATTCTAACAGATGGTTTCTTTCCTTCTTGAGTTAATACAGAAGCTAATTGCCACAATCCACTATGAATATCAGCTACCATAGCAGGAAGTAAAAATAACCTACGACCTGTAGCTAACTGAACCACCGGATACAACACTTCAATCGGCATCGCATCAGAAGATTGGTGGGGAACAACACACCACTTCAACCATATAGCCAAAAAGCCAGCTAATAGGGTGGTTGAGTTGATTGGAACGCTGGCTTGCCACAAATAAGAACAGAATTTAGTGCCGTAAGGAAAGCCATCTTCTGAACAGGAAGTGTAGGATTGTGCATTAGTCCTCTCCAACAATCAGTTAATCACATTCGGAGTTAAAGGGGATAGTCCACATACTTCTTCCGAACGGCTCTCAAGGTTCTTGAACAAATAATCTGCAAATTGTTTCAAGCTAATCTAGGGAGATTTCTTCTTAGCTCTAGTCTCCATCTCAGCTACAGCTATATGATAGTAGCATGTTAACTCCCATAAGGTGTCATAAGTCACGGCTGGTCGATCCTTCATCCTGTTCAGTTGACTGACAGTGGGGAATAATTCTTGATATGGGACGTCACCTATAGGCAGCCCCGAAACCTTCATCATTTCATGTAATAGCAGTCCAAGCTCCCCGTTCTTGGTGAAGAAAGTGTTGGTATCGAGATTGTAGATCTCAAACAAAGAAAAGAAGTGATCCACGCTAATCTGCAGACCATACATGCTGGCACGAATCGGAACTGACAACCCTAACTCTGCTAGTTCTCGTCCCCAGCGGTTCAATACGTACCGGGTCATTCTAGTCCACCACTTATCTCCAAAATAGTGAACCCAACCATAACATCTGAATTTTTTGATGGGAAATTCTTTGCCCAACACAGCTAACCTGTTCTTCATGGTGTTTGCCTGGTCCGCCTTTTCATTCTGGGGTATATTATCTTGGCCTAAGACACCAGGATGAAGTCCTCGCACAGAAGTTCTGTCACTAGAGCCCGGTGTAGCCTCTTTCCCAATGAAACCACAATGGACGCGCTCGTGACTTTCGATCAATCTCCAGAACATCTCTCGTCCAACTGACAAATTCCTGAACATCAAAAGTGAATGCTCATGAGGAATCCAGGGTAGATACAAAAAGGTCGACCCACTCGCGTGTAACCACAACGCAGGTCCACAAGAAACAACTGTCGGGTCTCTTATAGAGTCACCGAACAAGAAATCTGGCTTCCTTATGCATTAGTTCGAGTCTTGTTCTGAAATTAAAGTCGTGTCCATGATTAACCATCGTAGGACATGACAATTACCTTGCCGTATCAACTCTCTAGATCCTTTGTTGTAGTCTGACTTGAATTGGAAGCTGATACAACTAATGGAATGCCTTCGTAGTAGGAGTGGGTAGCACTACTTTGACCCGTAACTTCACTAGCGTTGAAGATCACAGAAGGAAAATGGACTGACAAAGAAAAAGTACACATAAATGGTGTAAGAATAATCCTAAAATTTTAGAGAAAACAGTATATCTTATTCCATAAGATAGAATCATCATCTCGTAACAGGTGTGACGATTTTCATTTACCACACGTATAAATGAGATATGCATCACAATGCACGAGCATTATAACGGCATATAAAAACCTTCCAACATACTTAGGGTAGAATGAAATCGCCCTTGTATACTCTGAAGTGTGTTTTGTCCAAGAAAAACAAACACTTTCCAGCGTCGATCCCCTCAAATGAGGATACCGTCTCTTCTCGAATGCATCTCAAAGGATGACAAACGAGGATCTACGAACTGTGGATGTAAGTACCGATAAAATTGACAAGATACAATATTTAAAGTTGTAAGAGATTGAAGGGAACGTACCTCCATAAGATGCGGCAACGGGATCAGCCCCCCTCAGAAGCCTGGGCAGCCGAACGGCCTCGAGAAGATCGAGATCTTCTTGGCAACATAATGGAAATGCGATCTCAGTCAAAATTCTGCAAGAAAGTTAGGGTTTTGAGACTAAAATCTACAGATAGATCAACAAATATACCCAAAAGAGTGTATGCATGGAGGAAACATGGAGAAAGTTGAAACGTTAGAACAAAATTAAAGGGAGAACAAACCTAAAGAAAACCTTCTGAACTTTAAATAAGAGCCTCCCCAAGCAAAAGCTCCACCCAGATCAGAAACAAAGAGGAGAAGAAGATGCAAAGAACTGGTCAAAAATTGCTGGAAATCTCCCGAAAAACCGATTCAAATCCGACGTGAGATAAAACCCTTCGAAAACCCTAAGTCGAGGTTTTATATTCCCGACTTCGCAGTGCGAGACCACCTTCACTGTCTCACACCGTGAGACAGCATTCACCGTCTCGTATCGCGAAACAGTAACGACTGTTTTAGGTATAATAGGCGATGTCGTGGTGTTTTGATGAAGTAACCTCAACCCACGTATAATACACGTGAATACTCCAACAGGTACATGAGTTGAAACTGTTTTCATTCGACAGGAAGTTTCTGGAGAATATTGCTCAAAATATTCTTAAGGATAACCTGACTGCCTCCTAACAGGTATACTAGGCAAAACTATTTCCCGAGAACTCTGAAAAGAAAAAATACATGAGTATAAACTGTGTTCTTATGAAGACTGATAAAGTGATAAAAAAATCCAGTATCAATTTAGTGACAAAAGCCGAATTCACAAGTACAAATACCAACTTTAATTCAAGATCTCTACAACGGTCAAGCGATAAACGTAGTACCGGAAGGATATTAGCTATTCTACAATGGACTGAATAGACTAAATGATGAAGAAATCAAGAGTTGAAGCCATTTACGGTCCTTCTACACGATTTAGTCAACCGAACATAGAAGGGATCGTAAGTAAAATTTATCTTATCCAAAGTGTCCCAGACTCCTCTATAAAAGAATGAGTCTGCAATACTTTGGAGGGGGCATCTGTAGGCGTCAAAAAATACCGATAGATATCCAAACAAAGAGAAAGTCCAAAGATCACAAAAGACGATCTTACACTGTCTTAAAAAGAATCGAGACAGTGTCGACTGTCTCACACACGAGACAGTATAGACTGTCTCGCTATGCGAGACAATATATACTATTTTGCAGTGCGAGACAGTATTGAGTGTTTCACAGTGTGAGATAGTGTTTACTGTCTAGCATGCGAGACAATTCTGAAATGGTTAAAATTTGTTAAAATAACTGCATGACACGTGTTCACTAACTGTTAAAGAACGTGAAAACATCGTGGACGAGAATCATGTGAATAACTGTCAAAATAACAGACTTTGAAACGTAGGAAGGTAGTTATAATGGAAATTATCGGGTAGTTTGGATTTTTCGAGACAGACTTTACTGTCTCGGAGTCGAGACAGCAAATACTATCTCGGCAAATACTGTCTCGTCCGCCGAGACAACAAACTCTGTCTCGCATGCACAATTTCTCCAAAATGCTGTATTTCAAGCTGAACTTCTCCTGGAGGCTATAAATACCCCCTAGGACCATTATTTATAAGATCGAATAGTAAAACTTGAGTTCTTTGTGTGATTCCTTGAGATTCAAGCTTTGACTTGATCTTAAGAAGAGTGATCGTCTTACTTTGATAAGATATTCACTGATTTTCATTCTTACTTCTAAATGAAGGAAGGATACCAAAGACCCTCACGAATCTGTGAATCGGTGGTCCACGAGCCAAAGCACTCCCGGCACAGGCAAAGTCCCACAAAAAACAAGAATCGATAAACGATTTTTTGTGTTATTTTCTCAAAAGTTATAATTTTCTCAATTTTTCATTGTAATTCATTGTAAACGACCGAAGTGTAATAGAATCATCAATGGAAACGACTTTTGAAGAAAACAATGTATGAGTTTTTCATGTTTTTCTCAGTTTTTCTAAGAACCTTACCAGCCACCAAAACCCCCAAACCCTAGTTTGATTTCTTGGAGAAGATTGGACGCTTTCAAGCGGGATTTTTCTTGGTTTTTGGCTTTTGGAGTGGAGATCTCTTTTAACCTTGCTTCTAAAATGTTTTTCGACATTCTCTGGCGAGTATCATCTCTGCTAATCCGCCTTCCAGTTTTTAAAATGTTTTTAAAGAGATTTAAACATGTTTGTAGAGCCTAAATGACTAGATTATGAATAAAAGCAACTTGTTTGTATTATATGTATAAAGATTAGGTCTTTTCATGCTAAAAAGGTTGAGAACGAATTTTTTAGATGTATTTAAGATCTGAAGATGATTTTAAAACGAGGTTAATCTAAAGAAAGAAGTTTGATTCATCATTTTGAGCTTTTATGCATGTTTTAGGGTTTTGAATATAAATATAATACATAAAATCATCGTTATATATGTTGATTTTGTTTCCAGATATTTCTATCTACTGTAACATGTTTGTATGCAAGATTCATGAAGTTTTTACCATGTTTGAATCATAAAAATACGACGTGAACACGACACACACAAAAATCTGGAAAAACAAGATTTTGGGCTCACGGTCGACCGCCACGGTTGACCGCGTGCAGGGCAGAGAACTGGGTAGTCTCTGGAGCCCATCACGGTCAACTTCCATGGTCAACCGCCAGTCTGATGTTGGCCTGTGCATGGTTTTGGTTTGATTTCGGTTTGTCGAGCGTTTTTCTCGACCTTGTGATAATTAACTAAAATGTTAAAACTTGTTAAACACCTGGGATGATGGTGAACTTTAGATGTGGACATGCACACAGAGATATGTGCACTTATGCTCAGTTTGTGTTAAATTAACACACTTTTGTCACAAGTTAACATTTATAAGTACACATGACTAGTATTTGATCTTTTACGTATCCGGAAATAGGGAGAAGAAACCTATTACCGCAGAACGACTGAGTAAGAATATTACAATAATATCATTATTACATGTATCCGGAATAGGGAGATAATAAATCCTATTGCCGCAAGCAATTGAGTAAGAGCATTACAAGAGTATCGCTATAGCACAAGATCATGCACACATAGATATTTGATCAGTTGTAAGTTTTACTTCCATGATAGATTACTCACGAGTAGGATATTTTCCTTTAAGATTTTGGCACACCCGTTATGGAAGGTAGTTGTATTCGTTTTGGTTTGGTTGACATCCTCTTATATTAGAGCAGGCTACTCGAATATAATTTGGGATGATGTATTTATTCTTTATGTTAGAGATTTGAGTATGTTTCCTTGACTATTTGTTTTTCATAGAGAGCTAAATGAATGATTTGATATATGTAAGTACTGACTCTATTTTCTTATATACTCCTACCCCTTCCCCTAGGGAGAGGTAGTGATGATCTCGCTAGCGCTTTGACGCTCGTTGTTTCCTCTCTTTTAGGCAGCGAGTCCGGTGCACAGAGAATCACAGGTTGATGGGACTTCTTAGTTGTCCTTTTAGCTACTTATTATACTTTGTAGTTATAGCAGAACTCCATATATAGTTGATTATTGTCAAACTCTAGATTGGTACTTTAGTTTAGAGTTGAGATCTTTTGTGAGACTTTGTTTATTTGACTCATTATATTTGAGATCCAGTTTATACTCAGAGATATTTCTATTTTATTTCAGTTAGGCTCATTATTAATATTTATTATGCTTCTTCTGCGTATATCCGGTGTTGCCTATTTCTATTTTTGCATGTCTGTACCTTCACCTATTTATTGTTTCCACTAGAAAGATAGTGATTGTGATAGTGAAACATGTCGTAGCATGGTGGTTGGTGCTTGGTAGGTTGGATAATCCGGGTTTCATCTGGGACTGCAGCCTTGTGTGAACCTTAGGGCATCACAAGTGCTATATTGCAAATGTTGATCTTCCATATATGTTTGATTGTCAACACAAAGTACGAGTCCCATGTCAATACACATGCGTGATTATGAGAGTGCATGTATTGGGTTTGAGCACGCGTGAGCTTTTGGTAGTGTGTGGTCTAATATTTTTGTGTTATCACGATAGGGAGTGACTATTGTTTCAGTTTACGGTAGTTATAGATGCTTGAGTGCGTTAGTCTGTGCACCACAATGAGAATATGAGCGACTACACTCTGGGTGCGTCAGTCCGTGTACCACAACGAGAACACGGGCGACTACACTCCGTGATGCACTATTGTTTTGGGGATTGAGTGTGCATGTCCGTGTACCGTATAACATATCGGGCAACTACACTCTGAGTGTGTTGAAAGTAGCCTAGAGGGGGTGAATAGGGTAATTACTAATCTAATTCGATTTCAATACCAACTAAAAAACTTATTAACTAATATCCTAGCAATATGATGTAAAATAAAATATATGCAAGGATAAATAATATAACACAATAAGCGATATAAATATGCGCAAGATATAACAATGATAAAAGTAGGCCAAGACAATCGCAAACACAAATAAAATAATCACAGAGTTTGGACAACCCTCTACCTACATCTCTACTCCTCATATCGAGGAGATTCTTTACTAATCACAACACAAATAACTACACAATCTCGGTTTTCAAAGCTCACTAAAAACTTTTACAATCACACGTCGATAATCACACAATACACTTCTCTAAGTATTGGCCTACCCGTGTCACCTTCCTCAAGTGCTTGGAATTACTATCTCTCGCTAGGCTTTTACAACAAAGTCACTCCTCTTAGAATTAACCCCGGTCTCTCCCAACCACTCCTCTAAGTGTCCTTGTGTATTACAACGTAATCAATAATAATAAGCTTAAATAAATATTTTGTTCTCCAACAAAAATGAGAACGAAATTGTAAGCCCACTCTCAAGGAAAACACTCTCACAACCCAAATATACAATATGTGAAATACTTAAACTCAAGTGGTTGTGTGTGTAATCACTGAATAAAATGAAATTTAAACTCAATTAAATCTAGCACACATAAATGAGAATCAAAATGGGGATAAGCTAGATAATGAGTTTAGAAAAACTTCTCTAAACAAAGAGGGATGAAGATTTGAGGTAAAAACTCCTCAATGGTGAAAATGAAATCCTCCTCTTTGTGAAACTTTCTTCACATAAACAAGCACACCAAAACTTTGAAATAAACTGGTGTAAACACTCTTAAAACTCTTATATAAACTAGTTAAAAACAAAAATGAGTTGAGCTGTATTTATAACCTCTCAAATGAAGCAAACAAAAAAATAGCCGTTACAGTCAAATCGGTCGATTGATGAGTGAATCGGTCAACAGATAAGATGACCGTTGGCTACAGTTATGAAACAATCGATTGACTGATTCAAATAATCGGTCAACTAATAACACTATATGGTTGACTGATAAAGATTAGTTGACTAAGCAGAAACAAGATTAAAAATACAGAGCAGTTTATCAATCGACTAGTTTGAATTGTCGGTCGACCGAAAAAACATGCACATCACATATTTGAACAGTAGACTTGATTTTCAAAGTATACTTAAAAATAGTAAATAAATTCTAAAAATTATGAACCTTGGAAAAATGTTTATATATATGAGGATGAACATGTTAGAGAAGAAAATTTTCAAATTGCATTTTTTATTTGTGAAAACACAAGTATTTTGCAAAAACTGTCGAAAATATAAAATCACCAAATCTACAAAACTATATACCCAAGCAATGGATCTTCAATATGGCTTGATCTTGGTAGCGAGGATGAAGCGATGATCGTTGACTTGAATTGCAATGGCTTCATTCCGATTTGCTTCCATCCTCCAATGGATATGACCATGTAGACGCAAGTCCAACCAATCTCCAACTTAGGATCTTTGTGTAGTACACCTAACAATCAAATACAAACACTTGACAAACGATGTTAGGAATTTTTTGTTAATTATCAAAACCAGGTTAGATAGTAGGCTCATAAACATGAGACCTAACAGCATTGACACCGATATCATCACCATCTAGCTCAAGTGAAGAAAGCTCTTCAGGGGGGGCAACAAGGAGGATGAGAAGCCTAAGAGATCTGTTCAACGATACAGAACCTGTCGAAATGATGGAGGACTACACACTATTTTTCTTATTTATAGAATGTGATCCGGTCAGCTACGAAGAAGCTTCTCAAGAAGACAAGTGGAGAAAATCCATGGATGACGAGATCGAGACAATCAAGAGAAATGACACATAGAAGCTCACTACCTTACTTGAAAGCCATAAACCCATTGGAATAAAGTAGGTGTACAAGATAAAGACAAATCAAGATGGCGGAATCGAGAAGTACAAAGCCAGGCTTGTTGTAAAGGGCTATAGTCAGCGAGAAGGAGTAGATTATGAAGAAGTGTTCGGACGAGTCGCAACGATCGACACCATCCGACTCATTATAGCATTAGCAACACAGAACCAGTGGAAGATCTACCAAACTAACGTGAAGTCTATATTTCTGAATGGCTACTTAGAAGAAGAAGTCTAGATCAGGCAGCCACCGGGGTATGAGGTGAAGAACCAAGAAGATAAAGTCTATAAGCTGAAGAAGGCATTGTATGGATTGAAACAAGCACCCAGGGCGTGGAATGCCAGAATCGATGCATACATCCAGAAGAACGGATTCCAGCAGAGTCCGTATGAGCACTCTCTCTATACTAAGAAGAAGGATGGAGACATTATGATCGTATGTCTCTACGTGGACGACATGATCTTCACCGGCAACAATCTGAAAATGTTCGAGGAGTTCAAGAAGAACATGATCAGGGAGTTTAAGATGACTGACATTGGAAAAATATCATACTTTTTTGGAGTAGAAGTATCACAATCTGAGAGGGGAATCTCTCTCAGAAAAAGTACACAAAGGAGATCCTCCAGATGTTCAACATGAACAACTACAAACCAGTTGCAACTCCTGTCGAAGTCAGAGTGAAGTTGAGGAGAGACTCACAAGGAATCTCTATTGATCCAACTCTGTATAAGAGGTTAGTTAGAAGCCTACAGTACCTGACCATCACAAAACCCGACATAATGTTTGCGGTTGGACTGGTGAGCAGATTCATGGAGGAGCCAAAGCAAGAACACTTCAAGGTAGCCAAGAGGATTCTCAGGTATGTTCAAGGAAGCATTAATGAAGGATTATTTTACTCACAAAATGTAGATCCAAGACTAGTTGGTTACACCAACAGTGAATATGGGGGGGAGTTGGATGAAAGAAAGAGTACATCTGGCTACATGTTTAGCATTGGATCAGAAGCATTTTCTTGGTCATCAAAGAAGTAGTCTGTTGTTGCTCTATCAAGTTGAAAAGCAGAATATATTGCTACATCTACAAGTGCACGCCAAGCGATATGGCTTAGAAATATAATGAAAGAGTTGCACCATGAACAAGAAGCACCAACAAAGATCCTCATAGACAACAAGTCAGCTATTGCGATTGCAAAGAACCCAGTAGCACATGGAAGAAGTAAGCACATAGAGACAAGGTTCCACTTCATCCGACATCAAGTCTCAATGAAGATTGTGAAGATGATATATTACAAGTCTAAAGGCCAAATCGTAGGATCTGAAATAGATACACTAGAACACTAGAGGGGGGGTGAATAGTATTCTTTTAAAATTTATGCAAAGTATATTATAAATTGCAAAGAAAAATGACAATCTCAGAAATTCACAATCACAAACACAAGGATTTATACTGGTTCCACCAATCCGGTGTACATCCAGTCCCCAAACAAATCCCGCTTGAGAGTTTCCACTATGATTTTGAATAAACTTACAAAATCAAACACAAACCTGACCAATTTGCAAGTCCCTGTAAATTGCAACACCAATTGACAAACACCTTGTCAATTTGAACACCAATCTCTATACCAAGAGATCAACCCTCTCAAACCCGAGAGAAATCCTTTTGAAGTAAGAACACAATTGATTCTATAAGCCTTGAATGTGTAGTGAAGTGCAGCAGTAGCTTAGGATTCTTTTAACCTCTGTAAATTGCCTAAATGATAGGTATTTGATAAATGTTTAGAGGCAATTTCAGAAACTTCTCTTTTTCACAAAATCTGAATATTTTTTACTTGAAAAATTGCACAAAGATCAAAACTTATGGGTATGTATGTCTCTGCAATTTTTCTGAATAAATAACCTATTTATAGCCCTTGAAAAGACAAATTTTTGAACTTTAAAAACGTTTAAAAACGGCTATAAACAGTCATAAATTCAAACTTTGAAATCTGGAAAAACTGTATCTGTAGTCGACTATAATGAACATTAGTCGACTACACTGAGTTCAAACAGACTGTATATTCAGAAAATTTCTCAGTAGTCGACTACAAAGCTCATTAGTCGACTACACTGTATTTTTACAGAAACTTATAAAATGAAAATTACGTTTAGTAGTTGACTATAGTGTATATTAGTCGACTATACTGTAAAAAGACTGAAACTTATGTTTCTGTAAAACACCTAAGTAGTCGACTACAATCAATATTAGTCGACTATACTGTAAATTGACAGAAACATATATTTAAGATTTATGCATGAGTAGTCGACTACTATTCTAATTAGTCGACTACTAAGAGTAAAAATTATGATATAAAATATTTTTATACTTAAGTTTTAACTATATTTCTAATGGTTAACATAGGGGATTTCTATAGTTAACCAACACACTAAGCCTGTGTTAGTGTGTTCTAATTTTGTGTGTGTGTGCGTGTGTGTGATCAAGGCTTATACAAAAATTCTAAGTAAAGAAAATGTAAAATATATTATCTCATCTGTTCTTCATTTTCTTCACTTCATAATACCCTGAAAACATCTTGCACTTGTTCATATTCTGATATTGAAATCTGCATATAAAAGTTAGTGCACACACTGTATAAATTGTTATCATCAAAATACTATCATGGAGATATGATACTCAACATTCTAAAGAAAAAGAAAATAGCATGAATAATATTAAAGCCAATTACCTCTCAAGAAGCCTTATAAAAATGGGATGAAAACCCATCAGGACCAGGATACTTGTGTATTTTAATCTGGAAACGAGCATCATTGATTTCAGCAGGAGAAATGGCCTTGCATAGATCAATACACTAATCCTCAGTGACTTTAGTTTTTCGGTCAATAATAGCTTGATTAATAGGCTGACTTAAGAACCAACTGACTTCCTGTAGAAACTAATCATTTCAGTCTGAATATCCTCTTGTTTAGACACAGTGATGCCATCAATAGTTGAAATAGAGAAAATAAAGTTTTGCATCCTTTTTTGTTGAGTTTTGGCATGAAAATAAGAGGTATTCAATGTCACCAAATTTTGGCCAATCCACTCCATACTTTTGTAGATACAAGAGTATGAAATTGTTGGAAGTGCTTCATATTGCTTAGACGCAAGACTGGGGTTAGAAGGAGTATTATGTAAGGCAAATTGACATTGATATAGCTGCTCTCTAGCCTTCTTGGCTCTAGCAGAGATCCTAGCAGAGTGCTGAGAATTAAATGATTTAAGATGAGTCTTGACATTTTTTAGCTTTAGAACAATCTGATAGATAGATAGAGTGCGAGCAATATGAATGTTCCAAGCTTTACGTATTACATCCTGATATAAAACAAGCTAAATCTAGAAATTAAAGAACTTGAAAGAGGAACTTATAAGTTAATTTCTCATGAAAAGAGACAAGAGAAGGGTTGAGATTAGATATTCATGGCCGGAAGAGTTCAGTATCAGTATTAGGAAAGAAATACATTCACTGATCATTTATAATGACTTTGTCCAATTTGTGGAAGATGTGTTTATTTGACCATGTATAAAAACATCCCTTATACTTCATCTCAATAATTTTAGCATCATTTTTAAGGCTTTGAAGCTGTAGCAACTCCTTCCTAGAAATATTTTACTTGAATTATGTCCTCAATATCATACGTGCAGTTAAAATCACCCAACAAGATCTTAGGGCCTTGAATAAAAGGTGACAGTGTTCTAACATTCTCCTACAGACACTTTCAGAGACTGGCATAGTTAAACCCATAGAAGGCAACAAAGAATGTTGTGTTCGCCTATGCTGAAGCGTGCTCGCACACCAAACTAGTCTGTAAGCCACGGGAGAAAATTAACAAACCAAACACGAGCAGAATCCAAACAAATATGACAAACCAATCGCAAACACAGAGATATACATGGTTCAGCAATTTGCCTACATTCACGGGGAGAGGATAGGAAGATTTCACTATATCGAGGAGAGTACAAAAGGGTTACAATCACTCAAACACTCGAACATACCCTAACCAGTGATCTCTCAACTCGCTCACAAGTTCTCCCTCTGAAAGGGCTCAGACCAATCTCTATTCTCTGATCTACAAATCCCTAAAATCGTGTTTTATTTATATTAAACATTAAACCCAAACAGAACAAGAAACTGAAACCAGGCCCAAACCCGACGCGCGGTCGACCATCAAATCTTTACGGTCGACCGGCTAGAACACAAATAAATCACCTTTGAGTTTACAAGGTCCACGGTCGACCGCATCGTTGGTCACGGTAGACCGGACAGAACTCCAGAAACTATCCTGTACTCGTGCACGTTTCCGGTCGACCGCACCCTTGGTCATGGTTGACCGGACAGAAACAAAACCTATCTGACTGTAATTTCTTAAATATTGTTGTTTCTCTTTAATTCTCTACATCGGTGAAGTTTTCTCAAAACTAAGCCGACACTATTACCAACCAAACGTCCCACTTGTTGTATCCAGTACGAAGTAGAATAAATCCACGACAACGGACTCAATCCACAACAAATCGGGAACCAAATGTCCACACCAAACAAAGAGCACCAAACTCAGCTGCACCAATGTGGTTGCCCATGTACCCCCTCTCCCAGGGGATCAAGCCACCCGTTGTTCATCCAAATGGCCGCCAACGATCTTAACAATCACGAATGTGCAACAAGCTTTGACAATAATAAAACTTGTTACTCAGAACCACCTTTGTGAGCATATTCGTCGGATTATCCTTTGTGTAGACCTTCACAATTTCTACTTCGCCATCTATAAGAAAATCCCGAACAAAGTGATAAAGAACATCAATGTGCTGCGTCCTCACATGAAAAACCTGATTCTTCACTAAATAGATAGCACTCATGCTTTCACAATAAAGAGTGACGGACCGCTGCGATATACCAAGTTTCTTCAAAAGTCCTCGAAATCAAATAGCCTCCTTGACAGCCTCCGTAATCGTTATATACTCTGTCTCCATCATCCACAAAGCCACCATAGATTGTAAGGTGCATCTTCAATATACCGGTGCACGGGTCAAAGTAAACACATATCTCGTCTTAGATCGACGCTTATCCAAATCACCAGCATAATCCGAATTAACATAGCTAATGTACAACTGCACACCTCTAGTGTCCCACTCAAAAAATAAACTAAAATAGAGAGTACCTCGAATATACCTAAAAATTCATCTCATGGCATCCCAATGACCCACTCCTAGATCGTGCATGTATCTCGAAACCATGCTCACTGTCTGTGACAAATCCGGCCTCGTACATACTATCGCGTACATCAAGCTCCCAACTACACTCGCATATGGAGTCTTTGATATCAACTCTCTATCTTCACCTGTCTTTGGTAAAAAGTTAGTGTAGGCATCGAAAATTGCCGATAGGTCCCCACTCACAGCTCGGTGTTAACGATCGACGATCGAACGACGCTACCCAGTTCACAAGAGCTCAAATGACGCCGGTGAGCGACTGAAGCAAACCGACGGATTACGTGAGCTGACAAAATGTCAGAATCACGGGGATACGGATTGACCGAAAACCCCGCGACCACCGCAATTGGGCCAACGCCCGCCATGCCCCGATCACCCCACTGATAATCCAACCCTCGGGGCCTACAGAGCTCGCCGTCACAATTCCAACGCATCCGAAATCACTCAAATCCGAGTTCGGACGAAAAGTCAACGGCGAGTCAACGGCGGGACAACGGCAGGACAACGGACTGAACCGGGACACCTACGGACACCTCGGCAGGCTCGAAACACCCCTTGGGGTGTCTCGGCCAGGGCCGAGACACCCCCTAGGGGGTGTCTCCTAGGTGTCCTCTCCCCCCCTCATGAGCCTATAAATAGACCCCTAAGGCCTCCTTTGTGAGGGGCTCCTGATTTTGCACTCGATTCAAGGCTGAATTATCTTAGCCAAGGATCGTTCTGCAAGAGAGCGGCGAAGCCCTGCCGGAGTGAGGAGTCAGAGTCTGCAGGAGACCGGCGAAGCCCTGCCGGATCGAAGAGCGAGAGGTCTTCATCTTTTCCTTCATTCACCCCCTTCTGTCCTTGGTGTTGCCCTTCGCAGGCGACACTGAGAAGAGCTATTATTTCGTTTAACCGAGATATACGCTTTAAACTTCTAAGATCTCACGCGGATCGACGAAGTTCTGCTTCTATATCCCACACGGATAGACGAAGCTCTGCCGGATTTTCCCGGAAGGATCTTGAAGAGTCGGCGGTCCACGGATATCGACGTCCCCGTCACAGGCCAACAACCCACGCAAGCGAGACCGTACCAAACCGGGATCTCGTGTTTATTTTCGTTTAAGTTGTAACCCCTTTGTTTTCATTTTATACTGTTGTAACGCTCAAGGTTGTAACAGATCTCGAAAAAGAGAACATCAATGAAAACAACAACTTTTACCGGAAACAAGCTGGCGACCACAGTGGGAGCCGCCGACCTCGCTTCCGAGATCGGAGTGACGCAGCCGGCCTTCAAGATCCGGGTGAATGAAGAGATCGAATACGAGTTCGATCAGAAGAAGTTTGAAGAGTACCTCTCTTCCTCCTCCTCCAGATCCGCCTCTCCAAACGGGCGCGGGAAGACTCCATCTCCCCGAAGGGCTCACGGGATCTCCAACTCAAAGACCCAAGATCCCGTCGCTGTTGCTACACCCGCACCAAGCAACGACCCTGTGTCGATCAGCATGGTCGGTGTTTCAACTCCATCTCCCCGAAGGGCTCACGGGATCTCCAACTCAAAGACCCAAGATCCCGTCGCTGTTGCTACATCCGCACCAAGCAACGACCCCGTGTCGATCAGCATGGTCGGTGTTTCAACTCCAGCTCTCTTTCCCTACACAAAGGCGATGGAAGATGCAACTCCAGTTCTGTCCAAGAGGGCCCGCCACAGACGTCGTCAACACCTTGCTCGACAACTAGCCAAGGCCAGGGAGTTAAAAGATGGGGTGCGCTGCACGGAGGACTTGAAGTCAAGGCAGCGACGAGAGCAGCAACTCCGGACAACCCACTCCTCCTCCAAAACAGAAACGAATGAAGGGGTTGGTGCCAAAAGCTCGTCCATAAGCAAGTGGGCGTGGTTGCTAAAGCCAGAACAAGTGCCTCAAACACAAGAAGGTGGAGTTACTGCCCAAATTCCTTCAAAACCAGATCCAGTGCCTTCAACGGAGCCAGGTAACAAAGGGGATCATTCAAAACCCAGCTTTCCTTTGAAGGGTCGCCTCGGTCCCTTATCAGTGAATCGAGGTAGAGTACCCATCAAGGAAAGACTGGGACCATTGAAAGGTCCCCAAGTTGCAAATCAGACTGGGGGTCGAATAAACTCCCCCAAGAAAGATGATAAAGGGGAAACCCCTATAACCGACCGCATCGGGTTGCGAGTCGAAGTAAAAGAGCCCGTTCAATTTCTATGTTCACAAAAACGTAAATTTGAACGGGCCACTTTTGAGAAGGCTAACAAAGCAGCACATCCCCAAATGAAACCACGCTCATCTGATGAGGATGGTATCATACAGGGGAACACATGCCAACGCTCTATAGGTTGCTCCAGTTACCAAACTAATGAGCTGTACTATAGAGCTGGGGGTATGGAAAAAACCCGAAAAGAGTATGTGCAGGACACGAAGAAATTCAGAAGGGGATCATCCTAATACTTCAGCCTGGATCCGCCTGCCGAGGCATCCCCATACATGACGCGGTTGCGAACGGGAGCCATCAGCCGGAAGGACTACCGAAGGGTGCCAAAGAAGCTTTCTCTAGAAGAAGAGACGACGGATACTGATTCAGACTCTTGCTCAGCAGCAGCGTCTGATAACGCAGCTTCTAACATCGGGCAACCTTATGAATCGCTTATGATTAGGGCCAAACGGGTAAATAAGCTACTTGAAGAGGCCCTGGCTAAGCGAAAAAAGGGCTCCAAGTTTGAAGCGGAAATGGCTGTGCAACAAATGAGGGAGATGCACGACCAACAAGTCGCAGGGCTGACCATCCACCAAGGGGAACCAGTCTTCACCACCAGAAACGGGAGCGAGTACGGTCGACTGGCTGGGGCGGGAACGATTACAACCACACTCACATCTGTTGAGAGGACCCAACAGGAACCCCTACACCAAGATGCTCAAAACCCGATGCAGTCTCAAGTCAATCAGCAGATTGGAAGAGATAAACCGGGAAATTCAGATAATTCGTACCACTTCGATGTTATGACCCAGTTGGCTAACATCCCAGTGAAAGTAACTCTACAAGAGTTATCACAGCTTTCAAAGAGCACGAGAGAGGCGTTCACCATCACTCCTGACCAACTCACTCAAATTGTTCAAGAAGCGCTAACCAAGCAGAAAGAAGAATTTGACGCTAAGATGGAGGCGGCCATGCAACAAATAAAAGAGTTACAGGTTCGAGAACGTCAATTGGGGTCTAGTTGTTACACTATGCCAGTCACGCCTATTCCAAATAGGACGAGTGACAACGGTCCGAATCTAGATATGGTCATCAAAACTGATTCACCCCTCGGTAACACTGGGGGTGGTATGACCTCGCCTTTCGATGACGCTAGGGGTGGCCCAAAGAGAGAGGAAGATAAAAAGCAGAAGAACGGTGAGACCGTCGGAAACTTTTTAAAGAGATTCCGTAACAAAGCTATGAATTGCAGGGATCCAGTCAGCGAGGATTTTACTCTCAAGACTTGCCACAACAATTTGTCGTCGGACATCCTCGAAGCCATGGGAATGGCGCCGCCAAAGACCTGGAAGGACTTGAAGGTGCGAGGACAAAGAGCCGAGCGATTCCTCAAAAGGAAAAAGGCCGAAAGAGGGCAAATCACAAACAACGCTCCACAACAAAACTTTATCCCCAAGGGCAAAGGAAAAGCACATGCGAATGCTGTGGACGCAAATCAAGTGTTCGAGGTGCAAGCACAGCCACAGCAGCAGCAACAAAAGGCACCTCAACAATCGAAGTGGCAACAACAGCCTCAGAAGCAAAAGGCTGTGGAGCCAAAGTTCCCAAAGGTCTGCTCCTTCAAGAACGATGATGACAAAATCAAGCTCCCACCCATCAAAGATCAGGAGGAAGCTAATCAGATTTCAGACCCAAAATATTGTGGGTACCACAGGAGGATTCTTCATCCCACCAAAGGCTGTTTTGCTTTAAAGAAAAGCATCCAGGCCTTGATTGAAGCCGGCGTCTCAATCGCAGAACAAACCGAATGAGAGCAACCAGCGACACTCCGGAAAAAAAAAAAAAGTATATGAGTATAAACTGCTTCTTTCAAGACTCCAACGGGAATATGAGTATAAACTGTTCCTCTGTATCTAACGGGAAGTTCCTGGAGAGTATTATACGTGATATTCTTAAGGATAACCCGATACAGATACTACTTATTGAACCAGTCTCCTGACGATTTTCAATAAGAATTGAGGTACCAGGAAGTTCCCGGAAGAATACCACATCGGGGTATTCTTAGGGATAACCCGGTCGCTGATGAATAAGAAATCAATGTTCGAATTCCGAATATTCCTGTTTGTCAGAATCTAACCCTCATAAGCACTCTTTTGCTGAGATGAGATCTAATCATTCAATGGATTAATCTTTCCCTCGCAAAACTTTTAGTGGTGTTTGACTACTCATAGTCTCCACCACACAATTCCCACTTGGTCAAACCTTACTACAGTTAGGACCACAGCCAAATTCCCCTCTCGATTCCTTCAATGAACGAGAGGTCTACTTTCAAATCGAGCGATCAAACCTTCCTACGGTTAGGATCGTCTCAAACCTCCCATTCGGTAACCAAACCTTACGACAGTTAGGGTTATCCGAATCTTTTCATCCTTCGTATCCTGGGGGTGGAGATCCCACCTCGAGTTTCCTGTCCTGCTGAAGATAGAATATAAAATTCTTCCTCTTCAGAGTCAAATGACCAAACCTTACGACAGTTAGGGTCGTTTGAACCTTTTGATTCGGTAACCAAACCTTACGACAGTTAGGGTTATCCGAATCTTTTCGATTCTCGGAGTGGAGATCCCACTTCTAGTTTCATCCTTCGGATTCTGGG
>BQKN01044146.1:413-17067 GCA_022839385.1 Asparagus kiusianus
GGGGGGGGAATGAGTGTCGCTCATTCTCCTGGAACGCTGCCGCCCTTTGGTAGCTTCCCTGATTTAGGGCAGAATTAGCCCTATTTGCCTTTAGAGGGCGATTTATGTCTCCGCGGGCGAACTCAACCCTTAGCGGGAGGGAGGCGAACTCCCTTTTTGATAGGCGACTTCGGCCCTTTCCTGTAAAGGGGGGAGTGTTGTCTTGTACGAATAGACCATGTTCGAAGTGGGTTCCCCCTTTCGTCTGGCGATTTCGCCCGCCTCTGCTTGATGGTTTACCTTGCTCCTATGACGGATTTTGTCTTGATTGACTTTTTCTTTCTTGCAGCGACTTTTTTCGATGAGGCTTTCCCGGAGGGTGTGGCCATTGGCCACGCCGGTGGTACGAGCTACACAGCACCTTCTCGATTTCCCTCCTTGGCTCCATTACCTGTGTTCGCCGCCGACAAGCCAAATGGCTTGATAAAGAGGGTCACGGACGGCCACCACTTGACACTGCGCGAGTTGACAACCGACGCGACACTGACAGATGATGCCAGGGCGGAGCTGCCGAAACCTCAGTTTTTGTTCGGCGATGTGGTATCCGACCCCTCTGTCCTGTTACTCAAGGAGAGTATGTGGTTCCACACGGTAGAAGGGACCCATTACTACCTCCCCAGCATGTCGAGGGGGTTCTCAATCGTCGAGCTACGGTCCCTTGCGGTTCCTCGGGCGATGACCTGGGAGTTGACTCCAACTCAAGATGGGGTCACCTGGGGCGTCTTCACGGGCTCCACGGCTGGATATGGAGTGGATGGCTCATGCAAGCGTGTGACGGGTCTGCGCCCTGGATTACTATCCGCTGAACCGCCCGTGGGGGAGTCGACAGCGGTGGCGGAGACCTTCCGTCACCGCTTCTTCCGAGTCGGAGGGAGCTTTCCCCCGAAGGATTTCAGAGCTCCGGGGTGGGTCTATTCTGCACCCGGCAGCGACACTTGGTGGTCCAAGATCACCGACCGTGTTCTGGCCGAAAATGCCGACCTTAAGAACACAGAGCTGTATGTGGCCATCGAAGCCACTCAACATGGCTTACGAATCAACGCTTCTCAGTTCCACAGCATTCTGGAGCTGTATTGTGCGGAGAGCGGCACATTTTTCACCCCGAACGGTGAGCTTGGCATTACTCCTCATGAGATGTATGACGTGTCGGGGCTGCCTCTGGAAGATTTTCCTTACGAGGAGTACGTCCCCGATCAAGTGGAGATCGATCAGCTGTCAAGCCACTCGCCTTTGGTGGTTGAGACTCTGTGGGAGTTGCTCTGCCACTATCACATCTGCCTCAGCACCTTGGGGGCCGCAGATCATAAAGGGAAGAAGAAGGGGATCAGCCATAAGAATTGGGCTGATTATCTGTTCCCAGGGAACGATGTCAAGGGGCAACCTGCTCTCCCGCTAGGCGAATGCGACCAATCCGAAGTGGAGGCGAGAACAGCCGAAGAGGGGAGCACCATAACTCTCGACCGTGACGAGGGCGGACTCAAGTCTGGTACAGTTCTTCACTCCTTCCATCATCAGGCCAAGTCTCCTATCTCCGGGAAGGCTCTGTTCGCGGGGTACCTCATGATGTGGCTAAAGAGGTGTGTAATCCCCACTCACTCCTTCGAGGCCCTTCCCGTGGAGGTCGTGTATCCGGCGGTCTGTTTAGCTCACGGGAAGTTTTACTCCCTGGTATCGGCGACGATAGCGTGCATCCATCGGGGGCTCCGCACCCTGACAGCTCAATTCTGTCGTGTATCGACCGTCGATGAGGGGGAAGGAACAGTTATCAGGACCCCCAATCCTCGGGTGGGGCTGCCATACACTTATCTGATGGCGTGGTTCGTATACCACTATGAATGTTTGATGAGCGCCCCAGCGGCGCTCCAAGGCGACAAGTTCGTCCCCTTCGTCCAGCGTTTGGAGAGGTGTTCCTGGAAATGCAAGGACATCCCCGATGCACGAAAGACGCTTTCCCACTTTGGGTATTACAATTTTCGCCGCTCCTTCCCCTATTTCAACGGGGGCGGATATGGGGAATCTCTGAGGGATGCGCCGACGGCGGATCACTACACATCTCTCTCTCGCGGCGCCTTTCGCTGGTTGGTAAACATCCGGCCAGGGTACCACTTTCTGAGAACGGGCTCTACATGCTATCTCGAGCCATACATCCCCTGCAGGTTCGCCCGCCAGTTTGGGTATGATCAGTTGTATGTGGGCAACGTCAATCCCCATCTGCGCTTCGAAGGAGGGCTGGTGGACGGAGCTCGGGGATGGTTCTGGACCAACGCTGGCGACGCCAATGCTCGCTTTGAGTTACCCTCGAAGGATCGTGACTTGCACCACACGTTCTCATATTGTCGGTGGTATCGGGGCGCCAGCGCCATTCCTGTCGACTTCTGGTTTCAGGGCTCGTGTCTGGCGGAGCGCGGGTGTCGCCCGAGAGGAGCTCCTCGACCCTCGAGGCGGAGGGGCCGTGCAACGGCTAGGGAGCTACTCATGGAGGGTCCTGCAGGAGATTCTGAGGGTGAGGGCGCGGGCACAGACGAATCCGAGGCGCCCGAAATGCGAGCTCCTCCTGCCAGTCTTCCCCTAGATTCGCAAGGTGAGCAGAGGGAGCCTGTTGAGCTAACCCGGGCGAGTAAACATCTGGAACAAGCCCGAAGCGTGATTGCTGGGCGTATGGGGGCGCCCCTGTTATCTCCAAGCAGTTCGCTGCTTTCGAAGCGGCAGCGCGAAGCGGCGGAGAGCTCCAGGACGGAAGTGGCCAAGAAGGCCCGCAGTGAGGAGACTGTGGTGGCCACTAGAGCAGCGGTTGGTTGGGACGACACCGCCTCTGGGGTGGGAGCTGCTCAACCTACCCCTTCTGCTGCGCTGGAGGCGGCTCCGGCGACTTCGAAGGACACGCTCCCTCCGTCTGATGCGGGATCACAGGCGGGGATCTCAACGACTCCTACACCTGCGCCCGAAGGTAATTTTTCGATGCGGTACTCTCGTGTACGAAGTCGGGTTCGCATTTTCTGACTATTCACGTTGGATCCGTGCAGGTGCAGTCGAGAAAGTGATCCCCATCCCTTCTGACGAAGAAGAGGGGAGTGGAGACGAAGGAGAACAAGGGGGCTCAGGTAAGCGTGAATTTCAGGGCTGTTGTGCTTTCTAAGCCAAGGGGGCATTCATTATCACCCTTTCTTTTTTGTATCCGCAGTCGGCCCCTCTCATGAAGTCACTGGCAATGAGGATCCTCCCTCTTGGGAGGGTCATTCAGGCGAATCCGAGACGGATGACGATGCCTCAATTCACGAGGTGCTATCAAGTGAAGAGGAAGTATTGGTCTCTGCGGATCAGCAAAGGGGGACCTCCACCTTCGAGGGAGCATTGGTCGCGGGTGAGCGTTCGGTGCGAGAGTCTCCAACTCAAGGGGGAACCCCATTGGGTTAATGGCCACTTTCTTGCCGGTGGTGACCTGCGACTCTGCCACTGCTACTCTGGCGGCATCAGCGATTGTTCCGGCTCTGGCGGCGCCGATTGCTGCTTCCGCGATCATGACTACCAGCACCCCGATCGTGGCTTCGTCCTCTGTCGAAGACGCCACTCTCTCCTCCTTGGAACGCTGGCGGAAGACGCAGGTGGCGCGAGCTGTGGCCAACTTCGAAGACACGTTGGCTCACTGCACCCGGCTGGTCTTGGAGGAGAATTGCCCCTTCGAGGAATTCAAGGAGGTTCTTGAGGACGATGCGTCCTTTTTGCGCAAGAGGCTCGGTGTTACCGCGGCGAGGCCCTACTTTCAGCGTCTGTACGAAGTGGAGGGGGCTGTTCGGCAGCTGCTCACCCTTCGCGCGGGGAGTTCCAATCTCTTTGATCTCGCCACTCGCGAAGTTCGAGTAGCTATGGCAGAGCGTGACCGCCGCCTGGATGAGAATATGACGCTGGAGTTGAAGTTGTCAGCAGAGCTGGAACAGGCTAAAGCCGAGGACACACGGGTGGCTCGCGAGCAAGAGACGGTTGATAGCCGGGTCTCCCGACTCTCCTTTGAAGTGGAGAGGCTGAAACAGGTCATAGCTGACACGCAGGCTTCCCTGGCCGTTCAAGGGAGGGCCCTTGATCAGGCGGCAAAGGAGTTGGAGGGTGTTGAGTCTCGTCGGCAACTGACCACTGACTCTGTTGGGGAGAAGGATCGAGCCCTCAAAGACGTCAAAGAGACCATTCAAGACTTGCTCTCGCGCACGGAGGAGGATGTTCGTCGAGAGGTCCTAAGGAGGCTCGAGCTCCGCCATGCTGAAGAAATTCATGAGGCGGAACTGCGATTGAAATCCTTGTAATTCGCCTTTTATTTCTTGCTTGTAATAGGACTTCCTTTCTATGAATGAAATTATCCTTTTGTTTCTGGCGACTACGGCTTGTGTGTATACTATATATATATTTTCGTGCACTAGTTGGCGTTTAGCCGCGGGAAATTCTCCTCGGCAGATTTCAGTCACAGACCCGTTTCGCCTACAGGCGAATTTCAATTGGGGGCGAATTCGCAGCTGCCATGCCAACGGCGATTTCAGTTACAGGTGGGCTCCGCTTTTAGCGGGTCGTGTGTTCACCCACGTGCGTTGGTTACGGAGGCATGGGTGAATCGTCTCACATTAATTGTGGTGCGACGGGTCTCCTTGTCCTTCGTGCCCAATCCAGGCCGTTGGTTAGAGATCGTATCCAGGGACCGCCGAATCTCGACCGCTCATGTGGGATACGAGATATTCGGCCTTCTCCTCAACTGTTAGGACCCGAACGGTCCCATCGAGTCGTATATAGCTGCCTAGGGTTGGGGTATTTTAGTACCCTTATCTCCGTCAAGAAAGATCAAGGTCTTCCTGTTGCTCTTCCGCAGAGAATATCCAAATTCCCCTAGCATTCTCCAAATGGCACCGAGGACGAGGAGCGCGACTTCGAAGAAAAGGAAGGAGGTTTCGTCTTCAGGCGCCGCAGAAGATGCCGCTGTCGAAGGTATGTCTTCAACCCAAATCCCACTTGACCATGGATAGATATCTATCGCCTAAATCCCTTTTTTTTTATGTCCTCGTTGTGCTTCGCAGCCCCTGGCGGCGCGTCGCCTCCTGTGGAGCACGAGGCTGAGCCCATCTTGATATCCGATGACGAATCTGAGAGTCCGGAGGCTCCTCCTATTCATGGCCCTGCTCCGCAGCAGGAGGCGGAACCTAGTCTCGAGATCCCGCCCATTGCAATGCTGGCCCCAGGTCAGGAGCCCGTTTCCCCCGGTTCCCTGTCTTGGCAGGCCCGCGTCGAGGAGTTCGAGAATGCCGTACGGCAGGTGATTTCTCTCGTCGATCTTGGGATGGGCAGCTTCGGCAGCTTTAGGCAATCTCTATTGGATCGCATAATCGATTTTCGACGAGTGGGCGAAAATCGGCTTTCCTCTCGTTGTATGCAGGAGTTCCGTCTTCTGGAGTCGCGCATAATAAGGCTAGAGGCATTGCTGCGGGAAGGTCCGGAGGTCTATATGGAGTCCTGCCTGGCTTTTATCAGGCGCAGGGAGGCTCAAGAGCAGGAGCTCTGTTCCAAGGAAATTGCTGATTCGGAGTACATTGCCAATTCCTGGGCGGATCACCATCGCTCGTCGGAGGAGGAAATCATCGACCTTAATCGCATGATAGCTCGCCTGCGAACCGAACTGGGACATGCGGAGGCGAGGTTGGAAAAACATCAGACTGACGTCGTCATTGCCCGTGAGAAAGCTGAGGCGGCAACTCAGCGCCTCTTGGTTTTGCGGGAAAAAGACGCTGCCGCCAGGTCGAACTCAGAGGAACGGATCAGGCGAGCGGCTGAGGACAAGGCTCGAGAGGACCACGCAAGACGGGTAGCATTGGCCAAAGAAGAGATTTCCACTTTTAGCGTGCTTGACTAGAATCTTGGATTTGTAACTGAATCAATACATTTTGTTTATGACTTGCTTACTTATGTAGCTATAACTTTGTTCAAATGTATTGTCTTAAACACTGGGTGCATGTTTTGCTTCTTTGAACGTAACATTACGACTTTCGCAATTTGCAGAAGACATAACTTTGTTCAAATGTACTGTCTTAAAGCATCCATGAGGTTTGTGTCCGCTCATTGTGCGTATACTCTTTGGATACGTTGCTTTCCAGTGTTTTGCTCTGTAATTGCCGACAGTCTTGTACCGCAGGCGAAGTCTCTTGCGTGACGACGAGTTCGTTAGGATGTTGAGACCCGACTCCAGATGAGATCCTATTGCTGGTAAAACTCGATTGATTGATGAGTTTATTAGCAAATAAGACTCGATTGCGGTGAATTTTGCTCAACTGCTGGCGAGTTCGAGTAAATGGCTAAACTCGACTGCTGGCGAGTTCACGCTGCGGGCGAAACCCGTATGATTTAGGTTGAGTTGAAAACCAAATTCAATTGATGGAGAATTTGAACTGTAGGCGAAACTCGTATGATGGCGAGTTCATACTACAGACGAAACTTGGATGGTGGCGAGTTCGTCCAACAGTCGGAGATCCAACTGCGGGCGAAATTCACGCCACGTGTTGGTCGGCGGGCCCAAGTGCTTGCCAACCAAGACTTTGTAGGCACATTAACGCTCATTTATTGGTGAAGTGACCGAACGCTTCGCCTCTCGCTCAATCCGATCGGTCGGTTTGGTGTTTCGAGAGTAGCCTTTAATGGCGTTGAGTTCGAAGCGTCGCAAGGCGTTCGGACCGCTTGATAGCCTGGGGTAACGAACCTTAGCCGTCGGATTTCTTGAATATATTTCAGTATTTGCCTTCCCCCCCCTTTTTTTAGCATAGTCTTGGCTGTTTCGAGAGCAATCTGCCAGCAAAAAGGTCTCAGCGAAAGAAAAAGAAGAAACTTCCTTTCCTCATGGCTTCCTCCTCCGATCACAGCAGTTCCGAGGGTGTCGGCTCTTCCGCCACCGTCGTCGACGCCGGCGTTCCGGCTGCTGCCCCCGCGAGCCCGGTTCGGGCTTATCCTATTCCGGACCCCGTGGCTCACCCCGCTTTCGTACCGCTCAAGCGGTTGGTGGACTTGGTGCACGGGATCACCCTAGAGGTCAGCGTGGGTGGCGAGAGATATTACGACGCGATCTCTCTTGTGGAAGCTGGTCTAGAGGCGGTCCGCCGCGCGGGTGATGCCTCGCTCACTCAGCGATGTGAGCGGGAGCTTGAACGTGTGGAGGGGTGGATGTATCGCCTTGAGGAACTGGCTTATGAGGACCTCTCTGACGTGCCACCGCCCCTCCCGCTGCACCTCCTGCTCGAGCGTGAAGAGAGGGCGAAGCGGATTCTGGCGAAGGAGGTTGAGCTCAGACGCCTGTGAGAGCGGCGTCAAACGGTGCTGGACCGGATGGACGCCTACTTGGACCGAGCCTTCTTCGAGGATGCCGGCTCTTTGCATGGCGAGGCAAAGCTGCGAGAGCGTGAGCACGAGGCGAGGAGGCTCAGCGAGGTCGCCGCGACGGTGGACCAAGAGCTCCAACTCCTTCGCCAGGAAGAAGCGGACCGCCAGGTGGACTTAGCCAAGCGGCAGCAGGAACGAAAGGAGAAGGCGAGGATCCGTCGTGCGGCGGAGCGGGCTGCGATCAAAGCTTAGATCAGCTCCTTCAGCCTGCTCAAATTCTTGTAATGCTTGCCCTTCCTCTAGCGCCTGCCCCCCTCTTTTTTTTGTCTACTTGGTTGGTGCCCCGGGCACCATAGTTAAACTGAAAACTTATGTAAATTTCAGCCCGTCGTGGCCCTTTTGATTGTTTTGCTTATCCTTGCTTTGTATGCACGGTCTTCTTTTCTTTTTGTTTGTGCTGCTGGGAACTTGAGTTGAACTTGGTGAGCCTTTGACTGTTCTGTTTTGATCTTAGTCATCTTGGACCCTTGTTCTGCTCTCGGTTGCTAACAGCGTGGGATCGGGTTGATTCCGATTTTCGCGTTGTAGCTCCGGTGGGCTCAAGAGAGTAACACTTGGCTTGCAGCAGAGAACAATCGTTCGCTCCTGCGGCCAACTAAAGAGCTCAACTTCGACTCGTCCCTCGGCGAGTAGTCCAGACAAGTTGTCTGCCGAACCCCTTCGACAATTATCGTCATTTGTGAATGTGGCAATTAATTGCGGTAGGAGTCCTCACAGGGTAGACTCTATCCATCAGTTATCCTAAGGAAATGTTAGGATATCTGGCATAGGTTAAATAGCTCACGGACGTAGGGGTGTGGCTATTGACAGAAGTAATAACATGTCACGTGGTAGGCCATTACTTAGGTTGCGTCATTCGTAGGAATAACGGCGCCAATCATCAGAGGTGATCATTAACTTGATGGGGTCTTGTCGCGATGGGAGCGACCGTGGGGACCTACCATCCTTCTGGAGAGGACTGATAAGTGGATTGTGTCAGAGGTTTAGTGTTAACGTGACAGGGAATGTCGTGATTGGAACGACTTTGAGGACCCACCATCCTTTGGAAGAGGATTGGCGAGTTGGTTTTGTCAGAGGTTTAGTGTTAACGTGACAGGGGATGTCGTGATTGGAACGACTTTGAGGACCCACCATCCTTTGGAAGAGGATTGGCGAGTTGGTTTTGCCTGCCGTGATGTGAGCGACTTTGGTGAATTCGCCATCCTATTGAGGAGGATTGGCGAGTTGATTTCGCCTGCCGCGATGTGAGCGACTTCGGTGGATTCGCCATCCTATTGAGGAGGTTCGGCGAATTGAGATTGCCTTTGTCGTGATATGAACGACTTAGTGGATTTGCCGTCCTATTGGAGAAGATAGGCGAATTGAGTTCCGCCAGAGGCTTTCGCCAGAGCGGGTAGAGTAGGAACAGTTTAGCCTCGTGTACCAATTTGGTTTGACGAGGCGATAAGCGCCGTTCGAGTAGACTGTCTCTACTACGAATGGTCCTTACCATTTGGACTGGAATTTCCCCTTCTTCTTGGAAGTGAGGATCATCGGTCGGCGAGCAGAGAGCACGAGCTCCCCTTCTTTGAAGGCTCGGCGTTTGACTTTCTTGTCGAAGTTCTTGGCCATTCGAGCTTGATAAAACTCAATGTGCTGTTGAGCTTCCAGCCGCTTGTCGTCCAACGCTTCGAGCTCGGCGAGTCGTTGTCGGTGGTTGTCTTCCACCGTCATTCCCGTTGCCAAGGCGACACGGAGGGACGGGATCTAAATTTCTAATGGCAATACGGCCTCACAGCCGTATACCAATGAATAGGGCGTGTGGCCAGTCGGTGTGCGCACCGTCGTGCGATACGCCCACAAGCTTTCGCCAAGTTTCTCGTTCCAGTCGTGTTTGCTGGTTGAGGTCAACTTGGTCAAAATCTTGATGATTGTTTTATTGAAGGCCTCGGCCAAGCCATTTGCTGATGGGTTATAGGCCGTGGAAGAGAGGTTCTGTATTCGAAACTTGTCGCAGAACCTGGTGAATGCATGACTGACAAATTGCGTGCCATTGTCATGGATGATACGTCGTGGTACGCCGTATCGTTAAATGACATGGTGTTTGATGAACTTTATCACGTCGTTAGTCTTGACTTCTCTTAAGGGGACGGCTTCGGCCCATTTAGAGAAGTAGTCGGTGATCGCGAGAATGAAGCGATGACCTCTCGCCGATGGCGGGGATATTGGTCCGACTATGTCCATCCCCCATGCCTCGAAAGGCCACGAAGCCTTTGTCGGGTGTAGGTCTTCAGGTGGCTGATGCATGTAGTTGGCGTGGATTTGGCACTCATGGCAGCGCTTCATGTAGGCAACTGCGTCTTGAACCATCCCAGGCCAGAAGTAGCCTGTTCTTCGCAGGCGATCCCAAAGTTTGGGTCCGGGCTGGTGAGCTCCGCCAATGCCGTTGTGGGCCTCGCGTAGAGCCTCTTGCGCTTCTGCTTTTGAGAGACATCGAAGCAACAAGCCGTCGTATGACCTTCGATACAACGTCTTGGTGGTCGAATCGTAATAGAACCTCGTAGCACGTCTTCGGACGGACTCTCGCTCCTTCGCATCTTCAGGCAATATGCCGTATAGGACGTAATCGATGATCGGGAGACGCTAATCCTCAGCACTGGGCTGATCTGAGACTTGATGGGCGGCATTCGCTTCTGGAGCGTCTTTTAGTCGAAAGAGCTTTCTGCTTGCCACCGTGATCCATTGGGATGTCCCCAGCGGTTGGGCTAGGTTGGCCGCCAAGGAAGCAAGGGCGTCTGCGTGCGTGTTCTTGGAACGTAGCACGTGTTCGATGTGGAAGCTTTCGAACGATTCTATCAGCTTGATCGCCGCTCTATGAAGCGGGATCAGATCGTCATTCTTAACTTCATATTTGCCAGTCACCTGCTTGATGATGAGCTGAGAGTCGCTATATACCTCGAGGCATTTTACCCCTAAGTCTTTCGCCAATTCGAGCCCGATGAGTAACGCATTGTACTCAGCCACGTTGTTGGTGCACGGCTCTGTTAAAGAGAAGGCTCGGGGCAGCACGTAGTTATGTGGGGAAGTGAATACTACCCCCACTCCTGCAACAATAGAGCCGCTCGTGCCTGTGCGAGATGCGCCATCAAAGAACATCTGCCAAACCTCCAGTAACGAAGTTATGTTGGCTTCGGGAGGTTCGTCTGGCAGATCTTCAAACAGGTCGGTCTCCGCCCTCAGTGGGTGACTGGCCATGAGATCGCATATGGCCTGCCCCTTGACAGATTTCTGTGGCATGAAGTGGATGTCGTACTGGGAGAGCAGAAGCGCCCACCTAGCTAAGCGCCAATTTAACGCCGCAGGTTGTGTCATGAAGACCCGAATAGGGTTTATCCGGGAGATGACATGGATCGTCTGGCCTACCAGGTAGTGTCGCATCTTTTGGATAGAGAACACCAAGGCCAAACATTCTTTCTCGACCATCGGGTACCGTTGTTCGGCGCCTTGCAAGGTTCTACTCAGATAGTAGATACCTTGCTCGTGGCCGGAGTCATCATTTTGTGCCAGGAGGGCACCCAAGGAGTGTTCCATGGCGCGTATATAGATGAGGAATGGCCTCCCTGAGATTGGCGCGGCGAGGACAGGCGGATTCGACAGGTACGCCTTGATATCCTCGAAGGCCTTCTGGCAAGGCTCGTCCCATACGAAGGAGGTGCCTTTCTTCATAAGTTTGGAGAACGGCTGACATTTGCCTGAAAGATTCGAGATGAATCTCCGGACATAGGCCAATCGTCCCTGGAGACCTCTTAATTCTTTGAGGTTCCGGGGCGGTCGAAGTTCCTGAATGGCTCGTACCTTGTCAGGATCAATTTGGATCCCCTTCGTGGTGACGACGAAGCCGAGGAACATACCACTAGACATCCCTAGGAATGATTTAGTGGGATTCATCTTGAGTTGATGAGTCCTCATGAGCTCGAACATTGTCCTCAAGTCTTGAAGGTGGTCGCCTTTGTGGCGACTTATCACGACCAGATCGTCCACATAGAATTCCACTGTCTTTCGCAGGTGCTCTCGAAAGATCATGCTCATTGCGCGTTGATATGTTGCGCCGGCATTCTTGAGTCCAAAGGGCATGACCGTGTAGCAATACACCCCCATGGGAGTTCTAAATGAGGTATGTTTTTCGTCCTCGGGGTGCATTTTGATTTGGTTGTACCCTGAGAAACCCTCCATGAAGGACATCCTCTCGAATCCGCACGTGTTGTCAATGATGACATCCGTGATGGGCAGGGGAAATTCGTCTTTGGGGCACGCAGTGTTGAGGTCCCTAAAGTCGATGCAGATGCGGATCTTACCGTTTTTCTTCAGTACTGGAACAATGTTAGCCACCCAGTCGGGGTGTTGCTCCTCCCTGATGAAGCCGGACTCGATGAGTTTCTTTACTTCAGCCTCGATCGCCTCCATGATCTGGGGACGAAACCGCCTTTGCTGCTGCTTGACTGGCTTGGCGTCTGGGCTGATGTTGAGGCGATGCGTGGCGACCCGCGGATCCAAGCCAGGCATGTCCTCGTAATTCCATGCGAAGACGTCGATGTATTCCCGTATGAGGGCAATGAGATCCTCTTTTTCTTGAGGGGGCAAGCTACCGCTGATGAATATGGGTTTGGGACTCTCGTCAGTGCCCATGTTCACCTGGAGGACTTCGTCTTCGGTGGGTGGCTCCCGTTGCTCGAAGCGACTGCTTCACTGGGCGTTAACATGGCGATCCCATGTCTCGTCATAGAGCGGAAGTTGTTCATCCGCCGCCATTTCGACGGGATCCACTGTAGCCATGTTGACCGTGAGGTTATCAAACAGGTCCCTCACGCTGACATCTGAGTCCCATGCTGAGGTCACTGACGATTGATCCCCTGAACATGCATAGTCGGAATCCTCGTTGACGTGGAAACACAAATCCGACGAGGAGGAGGAGTAGCCTAGGCCTCTCCTAGTCCTGTTAAAGTAATTTGGGGGTTTCCCCTTAGGTACGTAAGCAGGTCGAATGACCGTCTTACGTCCTCGGCCATAATTGAGGCCCTCCAAACGAGTGAGATCATACCCCATGTCGCTCATCATGCGTCTCGCAATTCGACTGTATTGCGAAAACTGGGGCGCGGGATCCTCGTCTTCAGACTCATCCCAGAGCGTACGCAAGGGACGATCGATTCGACCGAAAATAATGTCTTTTCGATATTTATTCCGGGCTGGCACGACGAACACAGCTTGTGATGACTTGATCGGTTGCGTTTTGGCGGCGCATGACGAGCATACCGGCAGATGCAGGGAAGGATCTCGGTAGAGTTCCGACCATAGGTCGTTGGGCTCATCATCATCAGACGTAGAGCAAGACGACACATAAGCAAAGTTGGACTTTTCATTGATGACAATCTTCTCCGCCTGAACGGTGTTGGTTACATGATGACTTTCATAACCAATTACAATTGACTCGAAGTCGTTTAGGATTAGATTATCGCCGTACTCAGGCTCGCTATCCGCCTCGTTGCCGCTTTCCGGCTCCTCGACTGGCGGTTCGATGGGGTCCTGATACAGCAGAGAGTCTGTGAAGTAGTTCTCGACGCCTTTGAAGGGTTGTCTGTCGGCCACTACAGTCCTCACACGTTCATAGTCGTCGACATACTTCAAGCATTGGTGAAGGGTGGACGGGACTATTCGGTTGCCGTGGATCCACGGGCGTCCCAAGAGCACGTTGTAGGAGGGCTCGGCATCAATGACATAGCAGGTCACCTCCGTCCTCATTTCACCTATGCGGCATTTCAGGCGGATTTTGCCCAGCGGTCGCGTCCCCGTGGCGTTGAAGCCGAAAATAGTCGTGGTGGTTGAGGACAAGCGCTTTGGCGGTATCCCTAAGTGCTTGATCAATTTTAGAGGCACGATGCTCAACGCGGAACCCGGGTCAACTTGGATCCGATCCACTCTCGCCGATCCGACGTATCCCGTGAAGTATAGCGGTCGATCGTGAGACGTGTTCTTGATGAGCATGTCTTCAGGAGTGAAAGTGATGCACGAAACTCGTCTTTCGGAGACTTGACAGCAGGTTGTGCATCCTCGTTCCGCTTCTGCTTCCTTCGAGAAATGGGTGGCGAATGCCTCTGAATCGGCCAAAGCCTCTTGCAAGGCCTCGCGAGTAGACCTGGACAACCGGAGGAGGTCGTACATAGTGATTCGCGCAGGGATGCTTTTCAGCTGTGCGAGCACGTTGAACCGGAAAGGTTGGCGACTCGAGCTGGGTGCATCTGGATTGGGGGGAGTTGTTGCGGCTGGCCTCGCGGGAGGTCTTGCCGTGTTCTCCGCCCTCGCGGGATATTCCTTCGCGAACTCCTTTCCCGCCCTAGTGGCGAAGACGTTAGTGTCCTCCTCGGAATCGGTTAAGGCGGCCACCGCTATGTCATCTTTGTCTGGGGTGGCATAGATGACGTTGCAGTGCTTCTTCTTGGCCTCTTTCGAGGGCCTTGCAGTCCACTGTTCATCGTCGAGGAGGTCTGGATGAACCCACATTATCTGCCCCGATGGCAGGGTCTGCGGGACCAAGCCCTTCTCTCGCTGGTTGTGAGGATCGTCGTTGGTGATCTTCAAAACCGCTTTGGGGATAGGAACTACCCCCGCCGGAGCTTGGACCTCTGGAAGGTTTGTCCTAAAGCTCAAGGTGATCATGTTTGTGGTCACCTGTTTCTGGACCTTCTCCTTCTTCAGGACCCCCGCGTCGTAGAGGGCCTGGAGTTTGTCCTTGAGGATGTAGCATTTGGTGGTGTGGTGACCCAGGAATCTGTGATAAGCACAGTAGGTTGGGTCGCCGGTTTTGTCCGCCTCCTCCGGCTTCGTGGCTTCTGGCAGTTTGATTCGACCACTCTTGAGCAGAGTATCGAACGTTGCCACCACCTGATCTTCTTTGAAGTCATAGTGCCGCGGGGGACGCTGTTCAAACTGTCTGGGCTTCGGCCTCTGGGTAGTCTTTGGCACTGGGGGCGGAATCGACCGCCATGATCTCCTTTCCTCTCGCTCGAGGGGGGTTCTTTGGCGCAGTTGGCTCTGCGGTTCCCTTCTTAGGCTGCGGTTCTTCGGCCTCGAGCCTTTTGATCATGTTTTCTACTTGTTCGCCCTGGAGAACAAGCTCTTTCCACGTCCGGGTTTCCACCACGCCTATTTTGGATAGGATGTGGATGGATAGGTTGTTACGACACATCTCGATCAGTGTTGACTCGGAGACTTGGTCCCGACAGTGGACGGACCGATTCCGGAATCTCTTTACGAAATCATTGACTGATTCCGACTTTCGTTGTTTTTCGGCCAGGAGGGTGGCCATTGATACTTCCGTATCGTCGTCGAAGAAGCAGGCCAAAAAGAGCCTTTCGATGTCGGCCCATGATTTGATAGAGCCGGGCTCCAGCTTGCGGAACCATTCAAAGGCCACCCCTTTGAGGGTGCCTATGAATAGTCGCGTAAGAATGGCGTCATTCCCCGTAAGGAACCCAGTCTGGGCCATGAAGTAGTAGATGTGTTGAGAGGGCGAACCCTTACCGTCGAACTGCACCAAGCTGATTGGTTTGAACTTCGCCGGGTATGGGACTGTATCCCACTCAATGGGGTAGGGACGAACCACCCCCAGCTTGTTCATGTTTTGCTGAAGCTTCAGCGCGTTAAGCTGGTCCTGGAATTCATCAAACCTCTTGTCACGGGTGCCGTCCCCGGTGTGTGACGTCCCTAACGACGTCTTGGAAGAGTAATCGGATTGTGGATTACTGTTGTCTTCCGTTTCCGTCGCAGGACGGCGGGGTGGTACCCACTCTCTATCCCCAGTTTGTCGGGGTAAGGGGCGTTGGGGCCGTTTTTTCTTCTTCTTCTTATTCAGAAGTTGCTCCATCATTTCCCGCAGAGAGTCGATGGTCGCCTGCTGTTCCTCCAGCTTTTGAGTCATCGTCTGCTCGTGGGTGAGCTCGGTCATGTGTACTCCCGCCGGGGTGCTTCGTCCCGAATGTGAGGTTTGGGACGTGGCAGCCGCCGAATGAACCTCGTCCTCGCCGTAGGAGGGAGGAACCAGGGTAGAGTAATCAAACCCGATGCTCGCTCCCTTGCGACTACGGGTTCGCTGGTATATGCCGCCTTGACCACATCGGGCGAACTGAGGATTGGGTCCCAGAATGGAATCTGAATCCGGGGTATCGGAGAATACCGCCTTACCCTTGTCCGTCATGTTGATTGTGGCGGACGGGAGCTCCAGATCGTCAGTAGCGCGCCTTTTTTGGTGACGACGAGTTTGACGGGAGGTCCTCTGTCGTGGAGCTTGTTGAGAAAGTCTTTCAAACACCGAAGGTTTCGCCGTTCCCAAGCATTGGCAGTCGGCGAGCACCGTGTGGATGAGCCTTTCGCAATGGCACTGAGGGTTCGCCTCATGTATAGTGCGCTTGTGAGTCAGATATTCTCGGAGATCCCCTGTGGGTAGTTAGTGACAACCCCCAGTATCAGAAGGATCGCTTGGGTGTGTACACGAGGGTCCTTTGGACGTATCCCCCGGTGCACGCTGGGCAGAGTGATGAGGTGCTGGAGTTAGGCGATCTCGCTTTGATGGGCGAGTCCTCACGTCTAGGCGAACTCCAGCGCGCAGGCGAGTTTCAGCCCTTCGTTTGAGCGAGTGGGCTCGCGAAGTGTCGCCTACCTTCTTGCCTTTGCGTTTATCCGCCAAAAGATTATGGCGACGCTCGCCAGCCTTCGAGGATTCGCCCGTCCTGATGGGGCCTCTCGCTTGGGGTGGTTTACTCGCGTCAGGGATGTGACCTGAAAAGCGAAGTCCACCTGAGCGGGCAGCCTCCTCCTCCTCGGTTGGCGCTCCTGATTTGGAGGGCCTTCCGACATTGGACGAGTTGCCAATTTGCTTCTCGCTTCTCGGGCCTGTGTGGTGATCTAGGCCGTCGCGTGAAGCGGAGGTCTGGGCTTTCTGCCCAACCAGTGTCTGTCGTTGCTGTTGGCGAGCTTTCCCAGTAGAGAGAGCGTCCGCGTGGGCTATGACAGCGTGGTTTGTGCCGGAGCGAACCGATGTCTCCGCGGTGACGGGTGTTACCGAGGGTCGTTTGGCGACCCATCTAGTAGACCCTCCCTTCACACTCTCGATCTGGGACTTGGCCTCGAGAGTGTTTGGGGTGGGTTTCCCTGTCGAGACTCGGGTAGAGTCTTCTGGAGCGGGAGC
>BQKN01044154.1:0-11570 GCA_022839385.1 Asparagus kiusianus
GGGTGGCCGGCCACTTGTGGCCGAGCCACCTCAGCCCAGATCTGTGCCCAGGCACAGATTTGGGTGCCTATAAATAGGCCAAGGGTGTTCATTTGTCAAAGGTTGGAACTTTTGGAGCCGAAACTCTGCCGAATTGAGATCTCACCTTGGAGTTTTGAAGACTTGAAGACTTGGACATTCAGATCTGGTTCTTGGCGAGCATCAACGTCACAAAAGGCAGGAGTTCGAGAGAGAAAATCAGATCTAAGATCTACACGAGGTAATACTCCGGATCAAAGCTTGGCCTTTGATCCCGAGAACTAAAGGCTACTATTTCCTTGGCGAAATAGTACCCCCCGGCTGTTATTTCCTTCGTGTAATAACACCCGTCAAATCATGTAGATCTGACCGGATCTAGATCGCGCGGTAGTCAACGGATAAAGCCCGGCGCAGGCGAAGAACCCACAAAAGCGAGCGACCGCAAAACAGGAGCTCGTGATTTGTTCGACAAATAAGGAAAGTTGTAATTTTTACTTTTTGTTGATTTCTTGTAACCGGATCTTATAAAAAGACCGGATCTTTGTAATCGATAAACTATTACTGAGAGTGCAATGACATCAATGAAGAAAGATTCGATTTTCCCCGCGAACAATCTGGCGACCATAGTGGGAGCCGATGATCTCGCTGCCGAGATCGATGCGTCGCAGCCACGGATCTCAATCCCGGTCGTGGAGGAGGTCGAATACGAGTTCGACCAGCAGAAGTTCGAGGAGTACTTGTCGTCCTCGTCCGGATCCACCTCCCCCCGCAAGTCCAAGAAATCCCAGAAGTTCTCCTCCAGGAGAAAAGTTCGTTGGTACAAAGAAGTTGAAGCTACCAACGACGACCTCACCCCGATTGACGCCAAAGTTGCGTCGGGTGAAGTTCCACCAACTTCCAACCAGGTCGGATCTGTTCTGGCCAACACCTCTGTCGCTGAAGGCGTAGCGACTCTCTCAAAGAGAGCCCGCCAGAGGTGACGTCAACGCCTGGCGCGGCAACTTGCTAAGGCGATGGAGTCAACAGATGGAATCCGCTATGATGCGGATCTAAAGAACAGAAGAGGCAAGCGGCCTCAACAAATGACGAATGGCAGCTCTTCCAAGCCGCCAACCAACGAATGGGTCCGTGTTAAACGGAACCGTTCGACGTTGGAAGAGCGCATTCGCAAGCGCCGCACGATATCAGCGCAGGCACGGGCTCAAGTCTAAGAGGCCCGTAGAAAACTACAGAAGGAAGTGGCAAAGAAGCCGCCACCAACCCGCAAAGTCTGGAGGCCGAAGTCCGAAGTGGCGATTCAGGCCAAAGAGCAACCATTGCAGCCTTCGGAGCAGGTTTAACCTCCGGCGAATCAAACAAAGTCGCCGACAATTTCCATGGTTATTCCGGGAGATCACGCAGAATCATCCCGGCGAAAGAAATCAGTTTTGGAGCGCCTCGGCCCACTTCCCGATGGACGATGCAAAGCTCCAGTTCAAGAACGTTTGGGCCCACTAAGAAAGCCCCGAACGAATCAACATGCTGGGGGTCGCCGCAACCCTCAATGTGACAAAGAAATCATGGCAACTAAGCGTACTACGCTGCGCATTGAAGTTTAGGAGCCCGCTGAAAATTCATGCCCACAAAGGCGCGTTTCAAGGCGCATGACTCTCGAAAGCCCGAAGAAGGCAATTCGCCCTCAGAAGGAAACGTTGTTGTCTGATGACGACGTTATACCTGAGAAGTCGTGTCAACACACGATAGATTACTCCGACCGTCAAGTCGACGAGTTGTGCTATCGTGATGGGAGCACGAGGAAAACTAGGAAGAGGAGTCCTCAAAGACTAGAGACTCAATGCCCCTGTTCCAAACTCATTCGGGCGGTATTGTCTGAGTGTAATTGCATTAAGACGGTCCCCGAAAGAGTTTCGGTTTTTGAGAGGCTCAGCACTGAAACGCCAAAGCCAAGGCCTAGGCGTTTCCGACGAAGAAGAACGGTGGTCGAAGAGGGAGAACTTTCGAGGGTCACCGCCAATATGACCAGCAAGGGAACATCGGCTCAAGACAACCCCGAGGCGATTCCAGAGGTGCCCCGTCGTGTAACTCGTCTGCAGTCCGGAGCTATTGTTCGAGGAACCTACGGTAGGGTTCGGACAAGCTTACCTTCGGGAGATGAAGAATCAGATGCTGGCTCGGCATTTGCATCTGATAACACCGTATCCAGCGAGGGACAACCCCGCGAATCATTCATGATAAGCACGGAACAAGTGGCCAAGATGCTCGAAGATGCCATGGCCAAGCAACTGGAGAGCTTCAGGTTCGAAATGCAGATGGCCATGCAGAGTATGAGAGAAATGCATGAGCAACAAATCCAAGCACTGACGAACCAGCAAGGCGAACCAAGTCGTCGTAATCAGGTTGTTCAGGAAGTTGAGCACACGGATACGGATGAAGCTCGCAATGCCGATAACCCTCCTGTCAATGCAGGGGGTGGTAATGAGAATGCTAGTCACAACACCACGCTTCCATCTCAGAATCGTGCTGACAAAAACTCGGGTGAAAGTTTGAAGATCAAGAACCTCGAGAACAAAATCAATACGCTGATTTCTACTCAAGAGGTGAAGAAAACGGGCATTCCTTGTCCATACCCAAGAGAATGGGAATCAATCCCATATCCGGCGAAGTTCAACTTAATTAACTTCACGCCGTTTAATGGGATGGGTTCACCCACTCAGCATGTGATTTATTTCAAATCACACCTGGGGGTAATCTCCGGCAATGAGCCTCTGATGGTGCGGTCATTCGTTGGCACTCTTCAAGGAGCCGCCTTCGATTGGTATCGCCGCCTCAAGCCAGGTAGCATAAACAGCTGGGACGATATGGAGACCATGTTCCTCACCAATTTCTTTGACGACGACACCGAGATATCTATCGGATCGTTGCTCGATGAGAAGCAGAAGGACGGGGAGTTAGTCGACACCTTCGTCAAAAGGTTCCGAAACAAGGCGATGAATTGCCGGGACTCGATTACTGAGGAGTCCATCCTCCAGACCTGCCACAACAATCTTTCATTGGACGTGTTGGAAACAATGGGGACAGCACCGTCCAAAACGTGGAAGGATCTGAAAGTTCGAGGGGAGCAAGCGGAGCGATTCCTTAGGAGGAAGAAGGCGGAGAGAGGCCAGCAAGCGGCGAATGCTCTAACGTAGAACTTCAACCAAAGGGGGAAAGGTAAGGCACATGCTAATACAGTTGACGCTAACCAAACCTTTCAATTGCAACCTCAGCAACAGCAGCAGCAGCAGCGGCGGCAACAACGGCCTCAGAAGCAGAAATCTTCGGAGCCCAGGTTTCCCAAATGTTCGCGGGAAAAATAGTAGCTTTCTTCATTGTCGATTCCATTGCACACTCTTGTAATAGTTTATCGATTACAAAAATCCGGTCTTTTTATAAGATCCGGTTATAAGAAATCAACAAAAAGTAAAAAATTACAACTTTCCTTATTTGCCGAACAAATCACGAGCTCCTGTTTTGCGGTCGCTCGCTTGCGTGGGTTGTTTGCCTGCGCCGGGGGTTTATCCGTTGACCACCGCGTGATCTAGATCCGGTCGGATCTACGCAGTACGACGGGTATTATTTCACCAAGAAAATAATAGCCGGGGGGATTAATTCACCAAGGAACTAATCGCCCAAACCTCGGGATCAAAGACCAAGCTTTGATCCGGAGTACGCCTGCGTATATCTGAGATCCAGTCCTCTCGAACTCCTGCCTTATTTGGCGTTGACGAACGCCGAGCACCAGATCTGGATGAGCAAGTCTTCAAAGTCCCAAAGCACGAATCTTTTTTAAGTTCTGAGCCTCGAATCCTGCAGGGCTTCGCCTCCAAAAAATCCAACCCTTGAAAATAAGCCCAAGCCTCTCTATTTATAGGCTCTCAGATCTGTGCTTTGGCACAGATCTGGGTCGGCCACCCATAGGTGGCCGGCGCACCTAGCCACCTTGAGGTGGCTAGGCTACCTAGCCACCTCAACGTGGCTCGGCTCTGGTCGAGCCACCCTAAGGTGGCTCGGCCTTGGCCGAGCCACCCTGAGGTGGCTCAGCCACCGAGCTACCTCAGGGTGGCTCGGTTCGGCCGAGCCCCCACTTAAGGCGTTAGGTTTCTGTCGTTTTCCGTCGTTCGGTTCTGTACATGATTTGTCCGGACTCGATTCGTTGACCTGATTTGGCAGTAAATCCGGTTCCTGATTTGGCAGTAAATCCGCTTCTGAGTTCGAGTCCGAAACTGATCTTGATTCGATCGTGATTCGTCCGAGTCTGCTCTTGGTTGGATGACTCGTTGATTCCTCAACCCGTTAGCTTGATTCCGCACGCGAGTGGATTCATTCTGTTGTTTGCGTGCGGTTCGTTAGCCTCGTAGCTTCGTTGATCAGCTTCGTTGCGCATCATCCGGCTTCGGTGCATCGGGTTAACGATCGTGTTTGCGTACGTCGTCCGATGGTCAGTTTGTCGAATTGACGTCGTCGAGCTGTGTTAAAGGACCTATAGGCAGTTTTATACGCCTACAGATACCCCCTCCAAAGTATTTCAGCCTTGTTTTTTTATAGAAGAGTCTGGAATACTTTGGATATGATTGTCCCATCGTTCAATTGGTAACGACGGGATATTTGGAGTGGCTTCTGTTCTCGATTCCTTCAGTCCTCCAGGCTATTCGGTGCTTTGTCGAATATCTGTAAGGGTTCCGGTGCTGCATTTATTATCTGACCGTCTGTCAGAATTTTGAACTTGAAGTCGATTCTTGATTTTCTGACTCTTTAGCTCGAGTTGGTTGCTTCAACATGGAATTGACCATCGGTCGTCGGTGTTGAATCATCATTTACAACGCGTTGTTCGGCATTTGATCTTTCTTGTGACGCGTTGTCCGGCATCCAAGCTTCATTGCGACGCGTTGTCCGGCGTCCAGGCTTCGCTGTGACGCGTTGTCCGGTGTCCGACATAGTTTATACTCATACGTCTTCTGGAGTATACACAGTTTAAGCCCTTAAGGAATTGGAGCATGGCAGATACTTGAGTCACGAGACCAATCTATAGAATTGATGCGTCAATGACTCGTATTTATAGAATTTTTGGCAAATTCTCAGCCATCAACGGGTTTGATTAGCCTTTACCGACTACCGTTTGAGTCGGGCTAGCATGCGGATTGTTTAAGTCCGTTCCGCATGTGACGTTAAGCTAAAAGAGATAAACCTTTTAGTGTTACGATATTGAATACGTAGACTTCGTCTTTCTCCTGTGAAAAGACTAAACAGCAACGTGTATGAGACGTTGACTTAGGAATTTTGGCAAATCCTCAGCCTTCAACGGATTTGACATGCTCTTACCGATTACCGTTTGAGTCGGGCTTACATGCAGATTGTTTTAATCCGTTCCGCATGTGACGTTGTGCTAAAGGAATGAACTCCCTTAGACTTTATGCTATGATGTTGAATACATAGGCTTTACCATTTGTTATGGGAATAGGCTACCCGGCGACGCGTGTTAGGCGTTGACTTTAGGATTTTTGGCTAACCCCCAGCCTTCAACGGATTTGATGAGCCTTTACCGACTACCGTTTGAGTAGGGCTAGCATGCGGATTGTCTAAATCCGTTCCGCATGTGACGTTGAGCTAAAAGAGTTAACCCTTTTAGTGCTACGATATTAAATACGTAGACTTCGCCATTGTCATGGGAATAGGCTACCCAGCAACGCGTGTTAGACATTGACTTATCCCTATTTAGGCTTTGGGATAAAGGTCCCCAGAATCGGGTTCTGGTATCTTTTTCTTACGGATAAAGACCAAACCGGCGACGCGTGTTAGGCGTCGGCATATCCTTTCTTAGGGTTCAGGATGAAATTCCCCACACGTGTAAGGCATGGATTTTGGTGTTATTAATAACAACCTGCCACAATGTTGAATATGTGGACGAGTGTTCTTTTTAACGGTTAAGAACTAACCGGCGGCGCGTGTTAGGCACGGACTTATCCTTGCTTAGGTTTCAGGACAAAATACCCTAGAATCGAACTCTGGTGTCTTCTTCAATCGGTGAAAGACTAAACCGGCAGCGCGTGTTAGGCGCAGACTTATCCCTGCTTAGGTTTCAGGATAAAATACCCCAGAATCAAACTCTGGTGTCTTCTTTAATCGGTGAAAGACTAAACCGGCAGCGCGTGTTAGGCGCAGACTTATCCCTGCTTAGGATTCGGGATAAACTTTCTAGGATGAATCCTAAATTCTTGGAAAAGGATTGGTGTGGGAAGGAAAAATTTTATATTCTATTCTCCGAACAAGGAAGGAAGAATTTTATATTCTATTCCTTGATTCTGGAAAGGAAGAATTTTATATTTTATTTCCAGTGCAAGAAAGAAACTAGAAGTGGGATCTCCACTCCGAGAATCCGAAAAATCTAAATAAGCTTACCTTTTATAGGATCGGTTATCTAGATGAGTTTTTCGTTTATCGAAATGGGATTTCAACTTTGGTTATAACCATGAAGAGGTTTAACCAAAGAGAAAAGAAGGGAGCTCTTTCATTTATCGAAAGGAGACTCTGAATTGAAAGTGGACCTCTTGTTCCTGGAAAGAATCAAGAGGGGAATTTGTTGGTGGCTTGGACCAGAAAGACAATTTTGGTGGACTCACTGTCAATTGAAATTGATCAGTAAGGGATTTTGGAGGTGGAAATGATTTTGGGTTATCCTCTAGAATATTGAGTGTAATATTCTTCGAGGAATTTCCCGATAAATGGGTTATCCTGAATGTACTAGGGATAATACTTTTTCAGGAACTTCCCATTTATTGGCATTAATTGCCGGACACCTTCTAGAGAGATGAGGCGGTATACGCCGTTTGAGTAGACTGTGTCTATCATAAACGGTCCTTCCCATTTGGGTTCAAACTTATCCTTCTTCTTGGAATTGAGGATTATCGGTCGGCGAGCAGCGAGGACCAGATCTCCTTCCTTGAAGCTTCTCTGTCGGACTCTTTTGTTAAAAGCCCTTGATATCCTGGCTTGGTAAAACTCAATGTGTTGTTGAGCTTCTAAGCGCTTTTCATCCAACCTCTCGAGTTCTTCGAGACGTTTCTGATGTTGCTCTTCGGTCGTCAACTCCGTTGCGAGAGCGATCCGAAGGGAGGGGATTTGAATCTCCAACGGTAGCACAGCTTCACATCCGTATACCAACGAATATGGGGTAGCTCCCGTAGGTGTGCGTATGGTGGTACGATAAGCCCAGAGCGCTTCGCCGAGTTTATCGTCCCAATCTCGCTTATTGGTCTTCACGAGCTTTGACAGGATCTTGATGATCGTCTTGTTAAAAGCCTCAGCTAATCCGTTCGCAGCGGGATAATAAGCTATTGACGAAACATCTTGAATCTTGATTTTGTCACAGAACCTGACGAAAGCGTTGCTTATGAATTGCGGACCGTTATCATGAATGATCCGTCTTGGCGCGCCGTGTCGGTATATGACATGATGCTTGATGAAATTGATGACGTTGTTCGTCTTCACTTCTTTAAGCAGAATTGCTTTAGCCCACTTTGAAAAGTAGTCCGTGATAGCGAGAATAAATCGATCACCTTTGACTGAAGGGGGAAAGATAGGACCAACGATGTCCATACCCCATGTTTCGAATGGCCAGGAGGTGGTTGACGTGTGTAACCGCTCCGGTGGTTGGTGCATATAATTTGCATGCACTTGACAAGCGTGACATCCTCGCGCGTATTCGATCGCGTCACGAACCATTATTGGCCAGAAATATCCTATTCTTCTGATTCGATCATACAGCTTGGGACCAGGCTGATGCGCGCCGCACTCTCCTTCATGTGCTTCCTTAAGAACTTCTTCTGCTTCTTCATTCGAAAGGCATCGAAGTAGTAAGTCATCATACCCTCGACGGTATAATGTACGGGTCTTGGTATTATAGAAGAACCTTGGTGCTCTTCGGCGGATTGATTCCCTTTCTTTTACATCCTCGGGCAAAATACCGTACTGGACGTAGTCAATGATGGGAAAACGCCAATCTCGGGACTCTGACCTAATTTGAGTTGAGTTCACCTCCTTGGCGTTTATGTTTCTGTCCTCTTCCTCTTCGATATCCATATTGTATATGGGTATGCAGAGTTGATGTGATCTTACCGTGACTAGCAGTTCGGTTTCAGGCGGCTGCGCAAGTGATACTGCTAGTGCTACCAGTGCATCCGCATAAGTGTTCTGGAGACGAGGGATGTATTCAATAAAGAATTCCTCGAAAGAATCTGCCATTTTGACGGCCTCCTAGTGGTATGGGATCAGGTCTTGGTTCCTGACTTCATACTCTCCACGGACTTGGTTAACTATCAATTGAGAATCTCCGAAAGCTTCAAGATACTCGACCCCCAGCTCCTTGGCGAAACTGAGTCCAATGAGGATCGCGTTGTACTCGGCCACGTTATTGGAGCATGGACCAGTCTGTGAATAAGCCCGAGGCATCACATGCTTCCCCGGGGAAACTAAGATAACTCCAACTCCGGAGGAGACCTTAGGACATTCGGGGGTTATTGCCTTATTAATTGCTCTCGAAGCACCATCAAAGTATAATTGCCATACTTATTGGTGTGATGTGGTATTAACCTCGTGGGTTTCATCTGGCAAGTCATCATATACTTCTGCCGTATCCGCGGTCGGGTTTGCCGCCAAAAGATCACAAATCGCTTGTCCTTTGACCGACTTCTGTTGTTTGAAGTGCAAATCATACTGGGACAAGAGAAGGGCCCATTTCGCTAACCGCCAATTCATCGAACCCGGTTGAGTCATGAATACCCGTACCGGATTAACATTAGAAATGACGTAAATCGTCTACCCAACCAAGTAATGTCGCATCTTTTGTACTGCGAATACCAATGTGAGACATTCTTTCTCAATCATCGGATATCGAGACTCGGCGCCTATCAAGGTTCGACTTAGGTAATAGACTGCCTGTTCATGACCATTATCATCGTCTTGTGCTAATAAAGTACTTATCGAATGGTTCATCGCCTTGATGTAAATCAAGAACGGTTTACCTGATTTTGGTGCGACGAGAACAGGAGGATTCGTCAGATACGTCTTGATATCTTCAAGTGCTTTTTGGCAGGCATCGTCCCAAATAAATGACACGCCCTTCTTGTTTAACTTAGAGAATGGCTGGCACTTCCCAGAAAGATTTGAGATGAACCGCCGGATGTAAGATAAACGCCCTTGCAATCCTCTGAGTTCTCTTAGATTTCTCGGGGGCTGCAATTCATGTATCGCCTTTACCTTGTCAGGATCGATATGTATACCTTTCGTGGTGATGACGAATCCGAGGAATTTTCCGCTGGACATTCCAAGGAAGGATTTAGTGGGGTTCATCTTCAACTGATGACTCCGCATGAGATCGTACATCATCCTCAAGTCCTTGATGTGATCTTCTTTGTTGCGGCTTTTCACAACCAAATTGTCAACATAGCACTCGACTGTTTTCCTGCGGTGCTTTTGGAAAATTTTAGTCATCGCTCGTTGGTATGTGGTGCCTGCGTTCTTCAGACCGAAAGGCATCACCGTGTAGCAGAAGACACCGAGGGGCGTTCTGAACGCTGTATGCTTCTCATCATTGGGGTGCATCTTGATTTGGTTATATCCCGAAAAGCCGTCCATGAAGGACATTCTCTTGAATCCGCACGTATTGTCGATGATGACGTCCGTGATTGGGAGAGGAAAGTCATCTTTTGGACATGCCGCATTCAGGTCCCTAAAGTCGATGCATATCCTGATTTTACCATTTTTCTTCATGACTGGGACGATATTGGCTAGCCAGTCTGGATGCTGCTCCTCTCGGATGAATTCTGAGTCGACCAACTTCTTGACCTTTGTCTCAATGGCTTCCATAATCTGCGGACAAAACCGTCTCTGCTGTTGTTTGACAGGTTTGGCACCCGACTTGATATCGAGGTGGTGCATCGCCACATTGGGGTCAAGCCCTGGCATGTCTTCGTAGTTCCAAGCAAAGACGTCGATATATTCCCTGATAAGGGCAATTAATTCCTCTTTCTCATTTTGGGGAAGACTACCGCTGATGAATATGGGCTTTGGGCTGGCCTTGTAGGCTTATAAAATTGCCTATAGGTCCCTTAGCATAGCTCGGCACGATAATTCGACAAATCAACGGACGTTCGAGTGACGAGGCGACGAGGCACGCAAGCAACGGAATGCGTTCGCGCGAGGAACCAACCCAACGGTTCGGAAAGTCAACGAGTCGTCCAACAACAAAATGGATTTGTACTCAAACACCGAGGCGGATTTACTGCCAAATAAAGACCCGGACGAATCAAACGAAGAACCGAAAGATGGAAAAACGTCAGAAAACACCCCAAGGGGGCTCGGCAAAAACCGAGCCACCTCAGGGTGGCTCGGCCAAAGCCGAGCCACCCTGAGGTGGCCACCCAGATCTGTGCAAAATGCACAGATCTGGTTGCCTATAAATTGCCAGGGTGTTTCAACATTTTGGAGGACTTTTGGAAGAACTTTTGGAGAGCCGAAACTCTGCCGGATTGTGACCTCACCTCGGAGTTTTGAAGGCTTGAAGACTTGGACACTCGGATTCGGTTCTTGGCGAGCACCCGCACCAAACAAGGTAGGAGTTCGAAGGAATCTAATCCTCAGATCTACGTCGTTATACTCCGGATCAAAGCTTGGTTCTTTGATCCCGAGATTCGAGCGATCGTTTCCTTAGTGAAACGATCCCTCCCGGCTATTATTTCCTTAGTGAAATAATACCCGTTATACCACGTAGATCTGCTTGGATATAGATCGCGCGGTGGTCCACGGTACACAACCCCGGCGCAGGCAAACAACCCACGCAAGCGAGTGACCGGATAACAGGAGCTTGTGATTTGTTCGGTAAACAAGGAAAGTTGTAATCTTTTTTCATTTTTTGTTTGATTTTTGTTGTAACCGGCTCTTATAAAAAGACCGGATCTTTGTAACGCAAAAAGTTGTTATTTAAGAGTGCAACGGAATCACCGATGAATAAGATGACCATTTTTCCCGCGAACAATCTGGCAACCACAGTGGGAGCCACCGATCTCGCTGCCGAGATCGGAGCGTCGTAGCCGCGGATCTCGATCCCGGTCGTGGAGGAGGTCGAGTATGAGTTCGACCAGCAGAAGTATGAGGAGTACGTGTCCTCGTCTGGATCTATCTCCTCCCCTAAATCCAAGACATCCCAGAAGTTCTCCTCCAGGAGAAAAGTCCGTTGGTGCGAAGAAGTTGAAGCCACCAACGACAACCTCACCCCGATCGACGCCGAAGTTACGTTGGGTGAAGTCCTACCGGCCTCTAAGAAGGTCAAATCCGCCGTTGAAGGCGTGGTGACTCTCTCTAAGAGAGCCCACCAGAGGCAGCGTCAACGCCTTGCGAAGCAATTTGCCAAGGCCATGGAGTCCGTTGACGGAGTCCGCTACCATGCGGATCTGAAGAGAAAACGAGGCAAACAGCCTCAACAACAAGTGAAGGGTGGTTCCTCCAAGCCATCAACTATG
>BQKN01044176.1:0-16711 GCA_022839385.1 Asparagus kiusianus
TCGTTTGATTTGTTCGGGTCTTGATTTGATAGCCCGAGTCTTCATTTGGCAGTAAATCCGCCTCGGTGTTTGAGTTCAAGTCCGTTTTGTTGTTTGGACGACTCGTTAACTTTCTGAACCGTTGGATTGGTTCCACACGCGAACGTATTCCGTTGCTTGCGTGCCTCATCGCCTCGTCGCTCGAACGTCCGTTGATTTGTCGAATCATCGTGCCGAGCCATGCTAAGGGACCTATAGGCAATTTTATACGCCTACAGATACCCCCTCCAAAGTGTTCCAGCCTCATTCTTTTATAGAGGAGTCTGGAATGCTTTGGATATGATTGCCCCTACCCTTCGTAGGTGTAACGGGTCCTGGAACGACTTTCGTTCTGTATTCCTTCATTCCTTCAGGTTATTCGGTACTTTGTCGAACGCTTGCAAGGATTCCGGTGCTGCATTTATTGTCTGACCGTCGTCGGAATTTGAACTTGAAGTCGTTTCCTGATTTTCCAATCTTTTAGCTTGTGCTCATTTGTTCGACGTACAACTAACCCTCGATTGTTGGCGTTGAGTCTTCATTTGTGACGCGTTGTCCGGCGTCGTGTTATTGAGTTATCCTTAAGAATATTTTTAGAAGAATATTCTCCAGGAACTTCTCAATAACAATAGGGAATAGTTTATACTCGTATACCTTATTGGAGTATTTCCGTGCTCAAAAATAAGCTGAACCGGCTTGAAAATGAGCCAAAAAAGGCAGTAATTTGGCTCAAAAAAAAAATTTCTTCCGCTCCGTCCGAATGTGTGGGAGAGACAGGAATAAACCAAGGATGAAACCCTCGGTTGATTTGAAGTCGTTTCGACGCTCAATTCAGTCCCTTTTGAACTGATTTGGACTGATCCGGTTCGGTTCAACTTGGTCCGGTCCGGTTCAACTTGGTCCACACTATAAAAGGGGTCCATTTTTCTTTCTTTTTCTTCTTTTTCCTTCCTCTCTCTAGGGCCGGCCCCCCTTGTCCCCTCTTTTTTAAATTTCTTTTCCCTCGAGCGTCTTTTCTCCTTGAAACTTTGATAGTTGTCCCAGATCTAGGCTTCCTTTTGATCTTGGACTGAAAAATCCCTCGAAAAACCATTTTTTAAAATTCCTCTCAGGCCCCTCGAGCACGTGGTGAAAGTTTCCTAAAATGTCTCATCTTTGTTGGATCTCGAGCCTTTCTTCAGGTAAATCCTCCACAATTTTGATCTTTTTCATGCTCAATTTAATTTATGCATTTGTGGGATTATATGTGAGGGTTGAGGGTGTGATTTGACGCCTCGAGCTTCTCTTTCAGGGGGGTAGATCTGATAAAAAAAGTGATCTTTTTTTTTCTAGATCTGACCTCTTAATTTATTTTGCAGTTCGTCATGTCGCGTGCTTCGAGAGGTCGTTCCCCTGCTATGTCGGCCGATGGCGCGCCTCTTTCCTATGCTGGTGAGCTATCTTTGGCAGTATTTGGAAATTTATAAATTAGTCCCTATTTTCTTGGAAATTTGCAAATTGGTCCTTTTTACCCCACGTTGTTCTCCTTGGTGAGGCAATCGGGAAGAGCCTTGATTCTTCTTGGTGAGGATCGACGCTTTTGGCATATTTGGATTTTTGCAAATTAACCCCTCTTTTCTTGAAAATTTGCAAATTGGTCCATTTTACCCCACGTTGTTCTCCTTGGCGAGGCAATCGGGAAGAGCCTTGATTCTCCTTGGTGAGGATCGACGCTTCAAAGATATGTTTTGCTTGGTCAAAACCATATCTCAAAAATAAAGGGGGCGATTTGACGCTACATTGCGCTTTATAAGGCAGGGATATGTTGTCGACATGCCCTGTTTTGTGATTGCACATTGTGGCCAAATCGTCTCACCCTTTATAAGGCAATGACTCTATCTTAGCTATTTGTAAGATGAGTTCAATTTCCTTTTATAATTAAGACTAACCAGTGTTTAACTGTTTATTTCGCAGTGGGATACCCTTCTGGCTCGTTCTCATCCCACGCAGTATATGGGCGTCGTGGCGAGTATTACTCGATCTCCGATGATCCTTCCCCTATTCCAGTTGCTCCTTAATTTGCTTCGGGCACATCGACTGAGGTTGCCCAGGTGGTGAGGGAAGGTGGGCATCGAACTATTCGCCAGCTGATTACAGATGCGCCTTTTGTGAAGGATGCTAGCTCTACTCAGCCTCTTCGGAAGAGTGATTTCTTGTTTGGTGATTCTGTCGATGACCCAGAAGCCGTATTTATTGATGCTGAACAGTGGCTTCACATGACCGGCAATGGCTTCATATACTTGCCGGAGATTCCTCGACATCGCTCGTTGACTGAGCTTAGGCGTCAGGCTGTGACGCGGGAGATGTCGTGGCGTTTGACTGGACAGTTCCTGGCTCGAGCAGGAGTCATATCACTGGACTGCATCCTGGAGTGGTGGGATTAGATGCGCCGCCACGTAACGAGCTCCTCGCCACCGCTTCTACTTTGAGGAACCGTCTTGCTGCCCTAGGACGTGAGATGCCCGCTACTCGTCACAGGTTTTATGGTTGGGTCCATTCTCTGGACAAGTTTTGGTGGACCCGTATGACGACGTATGTCTTGAGCCGATGGGGCGAAGAGTTGCATGCTTGTGGCTTATATGCAGCTATCCGTGCCACTATGTATGGCTTGCCGGTAAGCGCAAGGCATTTCTGCGCTTTGTTTGAGCTCTATAATCCAGACTCGAACACTTTTCTGACCCGGCAAGGGGAGTTGGGTTTGGCCCTCCATGAGATGCACAGGATTTCTGGCTTGCCCATGGGACAGATGTTGTATCAGGAGTATTTCCCTTCTAGTCATGAGTTGAGTCAGCTGAAGGATCGCATGCCCGACCGTTATGAGACTCTGTGGGACCTTACTTGTCACTACCACATTGCTTTGGCGCAGTCCGAGCCTTTAGCAAAGAGGACCAAGGTATGTGTGAGTTTAAAGCAGTTTGCGAACTACTTGTTCAAAAATCTGGAGAGCAGTTCTGGCGAGGATATTTGTGAGTTGGCCCCACTCACTCCTTCAGAGGTGAACAGTCTACTGAAGAAGATTGACGCTCACTCCTACACCACTAGCAGTCCTGAGGGTGGCTTCCCTGCGAAGACCAAGTTCAGATCCTTCTTATGGCATGCGACCACACCGATTCGACCGATGACTCTTCTTGCCAGCTTTCTTGCTATCTGGTTGAAGAAGTGTGTGGTTCCATACCAGTCTGGCGACGCCTTGCCCTTGGAGGTACTCTATCCAGCAGTTCAGCTCGCTTACAAGAAAGAACTCTCACTTCTTCCGGTGATGGTGGCTAATATTCACCGAGGACTTCGACAGCTTTCTAGTGCCTTCACACGGAAGGAGACCGATTTGCCAGGTCAGATTCCCACTCTTAAGGTGGAGCTTCCGTACGCTTATCTGATGGCCTGGTTCGTCCTCCACGGCTCGGATATGATGTCGGTGCCGAACACCACAGACCACTCTGTTCCCCTGCTACAGTTGCTTGAGAATGGCAGGTGGGAGGGCCGCGGATTTTCTGATGTCAGACAGCAGCTGCAGGTCCACAAGTGTTGGGCATTCTCCACTTGTTTTCCGCAGTTCTCCGGCCGATACGGCGAGTGCTTGATAGATGATGAGAGGCCGAGAGAGTATCGGACTCACTTAGACATTGGCTGCTTCAATTGGTTGGTGAACATTAGGCCTGGCTATCTGACTTTTCGGGTGAGGGATCAGTGCTTCATAGAGCCATATCTACCCTGCCGATTCGCTCGCCAGTTTGGCTATGATCAGCTCTACATCGGGAATCCTCGTCAGCAGTTTCTGACCCATAGTGGTTTGGTAGACTGTCTCCGTGCATGGTTGTGGACCGTGACTGGCTGTACTGGTGCTAAGTTCAGTCTCCCGAGTATTGATCGGCAGTTGAACCTCACTTTCTTAAGCTGCAAGTGGTTACTAGCAGCTAACAAGACTGTCCCCGTGAAGCCGATTGCAGAGATAGAGGCTGAGGAGGCTTCTCAGCTTGATTCCCTTAGGATTCGGGAGAACGCTCGGGCACAGAGGACGCGGAACAAGACTCGCCGGATTGATGAAGAGGGCTAGAGGACATTCCATTCCACAGACGAGGCTTCAGGCGGGGATCTCGAAGATTACGATGACTTTTCCGAGCGAGGTTTGCAATTCATCTTTTCCTTCTATCTTCCAGAAGTATTGAAACTGACTATGGTTTGATGTTTCAGGGACCACAGTTGATCAGGATGAAGAGTTCCGTCCTCCTCCCCAGGCGAGACCTTCGATCCCCATTGCTAGGCGGAAGAGATTGGCCCGCAAACCTCGTGTAGCTTCACGAGCATCTGACATGGATCTGGCTGGTGACGATCCTGCTAGTGACGGAGGTAACATCTATCCTGAAAACCATTCCCTTGGTTATTCAGCACATTGCCTTATGCTTTTCCATCTCTATATAGGAGTGCATGGGGAGAATGAGATGAGTCCCGATCCTATTCCCGTATCTCCCGATGAGCCTGACCCACTACCCCCTGTAGAGAGGCCTACAGGGGTTGCTGACATTAGAGAGGAGGTCAATGTAGGACCTGATTCCGTGAATCAAGGTACATCTAACACTGACAACGTATTTCTTTAGATAACACACAAATGAATTTATGTATCCTCTAATTGTCCTCTACTTCTTGCTCCTTCAGATAACTTGCAGGAGGCGAATCTTGGAAATGAAGAGGTTAATGCATCCGTGAAAGGTAACTCATTTCCATTAATTGTAGTCTCTTCATTTCTTTTGGCACTTATATTCTTTTATGTCAGATTTCTCCATTGATGATTTTGACGAGGGAAGCCTATTTGCGGACACTCCTATGATGCACTACATATATAGCTCTCCTCAGATTGATGATCAGTTACCTGGGAATATGTTTTCTGAGTCCACCTTCACTAATAATCCCGAGGATGGTTCTTTTGAAGGTATATGCCTCTTTCTGAGTCGATTATAGGACTAGCCAATTTTGACTATTACAGCTATAATGTAACGCCTTTGCGAATTTTGAATTTGACAGGAGCTTTTGTTGAGAGAGGCCCTGTTGAGCCGGCTGCGAGACTAACTGCACCAGTTGATGCATCCACAGCGGTTACATCTTCACCACCCCCAGCAGCTCAAGGGGAAGAAGGTATAAGTCAACTCATTGAAGAGTGCTATTCTTTTTCTTATTAAGACTTTTGACGGACTTCTCCCTTTTTTGTGTAGGGCGTTCTTCTCGTTTTCATGTCTTAGTGAAGGAGTTGTTATCTGACGACGATCCTGACAAGGTCGTCATCTGCATAGAAGTTCGCTCCTTCTTCTCCTTTGTGAATGCTATGATTGGCAAGCTCTTCCACGGCGGACTTTCACTTCACCAGTTTAAACCTCTCCTGAATTCCAAAGTTAATTTGATAAAGAAAGCAGGATATCCAGATTTGGCGAAGGCTATAGTTGACGATCTCGGCTGCCTAGAGCATGAGCTTCAGATATTTCGTGAGCTTCGAGATACCGGCGCCTCTTCATTTATCGCTGCTGAGCTAGAGACCCGTTTACAGTCACTGCGCGAGACTCAGATTCTTGCTAGTTTTGAGGTTCAGATGCGGCGAGACCGAGTGGATCGAGTTGAAACCGGCCTTGCTACTAGATTATCTTCACTTGCCGAGCTCGACTCTTCTCTTATCTCTTGTGAAACCAAGATAGACCGGCTTGAAAGAGAACTCCGCGAACAAAAGGAGACTTTGAGCATTCTTCAGATGACGAGAGCACAGGACCAACAGACCTGCACTGCTTTATCTGACGAGCTGACATCCTTAAAGCAGGAGCTGGTTGAGACAGAGGAGACTGCTGCGAAGACCTCTGCCGCTACCGAGGAGTCCATTAGAGCTGAGCTTAGTCAAGCTTATGATGATAAGCTGTCTAAGCTCAGCCAGCAGATTTTTAGCCACGGGCTTGATGTATGATTTTGTTTGCTGTGTACTTTGACTTTTGACTCTCTCAGTGACACTGGTTTTCATCTTTATTTTTATTATGATTCGTCATTCCGTTTGAAATGTTAACCATAATACTCATAGGATTTTTGGCAAACCCTCAGCCATCAACGGGTTTGATGAGCCTTTACCGACTACCGTTTGAGTCGGGCTAGCATGCGAATTGTTTAAATCCGTTCGCATGTAACGTTATGCTCAGAGATTGAATTCTCTGAGACTTTGTGCTATGATGTCGAATACATAGACTTCGCCATTGTTACGAGAATAGACTACCCGGCGACACGTGTGAGGTGTTGGCTTTAGGATTTTTGGCCAACCCCCAGCCTCTAACGGATTTGATTAGCCTTTACCGACTACCGTTTGAGTCGGGCTAGCATGCGGATTGTCTAAATCCGTTCCGCACGTGACGTTAAGCTAAAAGAGTTAACCCTTTTAGTGCTACGATATTGAATACGTAGACCTCGTCTTTCTCCTGTGAAAAGACTAAACAGCAACGTGTATGAGACGTTGACTTAGGATTTTTGGCAAATCCTCAGCCTTTAACGGATTTGATGTGCTCTTACCGACTACCGTTTGAGTCGGGCTTACATGCAGATTATCTTAATCCGTTCCGCATGTGACGTTGTGCTAAAGGAATGAACTCCCTTAGGCTTTGTGCTACAACTTCGAATATGTAGACTTCACCATTGTTATGGGAATAGGCTACCCAGCAACGTGTATTAGACGTTGGCTTATCCCTACTTAGGTTTCGGGATAACATACCCCAGAGTCAGACTCCGGTGTCTTTTTCTACGGATAAAGACCAAACCGGCGACGCGTGTTAGGCGTCGACATATCCTTTCTTAGGATTTAGGATAAAATTCCCCATGCGTGTGAGGCATGGATTTCGGTGTTATTAATAACAACCTGCCATAATGTTGAATATGTGGACGAGTGTTCTTTCCAACGGCTAAGAACTAACCGGCCGCGCGTGTTAGGCGCGGATTTATCCTTACTTAGGTTTCAGGATAAAATACCCCAGAATCGAACTCTGGTGTCTTTTTCAATCGGAAAAAGACTAAACCGGCAGCGCGTGTTAGGCGCAGACTTATCCCTGCTTAGGATTCGGGATAAACTTCCTAGGATGAATCCTAATTTTATAAATTTTGGAAAATGAGTTGGCGTGGGAAGGAAGAATTTTATATTCTATTCCCTGAATAAGGAAGGAAGAATTTTATATTCTATTCCTTATTTCTGGAAAGGAAGAATTTTATATTCTTCTTCCAGTGCAAGAAGGAAACTAGAAGTGGGATCTCCACTCCGAGAATCCGGAAGATCTAGATAAACTTACCTTTTATAGGATTGGTTATCTGATCAAAAGAAGAGTTCTTCGTTTATCGAAGTGAAATTTCAGCTTCGGTTATAACCATGAAAGGGTTGAACCAAAGAGAAAAGAAAGAGAGTTCTTTCGTTTATCGAAAGGGGACTCCGAATTGAGAGTGGACCTTTTTGGTGGACTCACTGTCAATTGAAATTGATCAGTGAAGAATTTTGGTGATGAAAATGAACTTGGGTTATCCTCCGGAATATTAAGTATAATATTCTTCAAGGAACTTCCCGATAAATGAGTTGTCCTGAATGTACTAGGGATAGTACTTTTGTAAAAACTTCCCATTTATTGGCATTAATTGCCTGATGCCCTCTAAAGAAATTAAGCGGTAAGCGCCGTTTGAATAGACTGTGTCTATTACAAACGGTCCTTCCCACTTAGGTTCGAATTTACCTTTCTTCTTAGAGGTGAGGATTATTGGTCGGCGAGCAGCGAGGACCAGATCTCCTTCCTTGAAGCTTCTTTGGCGAACCCTTTTGTCAAAAGCCCTGGATATCCTAGCCTGGTAGAACTCGATGTGTTGTTGAGCTTCCAAGCGCTTTTCGTCCAGCCTTTCGAGTTCCTCAAGATGTTTTTGGTGATGTTCTTCGGTCGTCATCTCCGTTGCGAGAGCGATCCGAAGGGAGGGGATTTGAATCTCTAACGGTAGCACAGCTTCACATCCGTACACAAGAGAATATGGAGTGGCTCCTGTAGGAGTGCGTATTATGGTGCGATAAGCCCAGAGCGCTTCGCCGAGTTTATCGTCCCAATCTCGCTTATTGGTCTTCACAAGCTTTGACAGGATCTTGATGATCGTCTTGTTGAAAGCCTCAGCTAATCCGTTCGCAGCGGGATAATAAGCTGTTGACGAAACATTTTGAATCTTGAACTTATCACAGAACCTGATGAAGGCGTTGCTTATGAATTACGGACCGTTGTCATGAATGATCCGCCTCGGCACGCCGTGTCGGTATATGACATGATGCTTGATGAAGTTGATGACATTGTTCGTCTTCACTTCTTTAAGCGGAATGGCTTCAGCCCACTTTGAAAAGTAGTCGGTGATAGCGAGAATAAATCGATCACCTTTGACTGAAGGAGGAAAGATAGGACCGATAATATCCATACCCCATGTCTCGAATGGCCAAGACGTGGTTGATGTGTGTAATCGCTCCGGAGGTTGGTGCATATAATTTGCATGCACTTGACAAGCATGACATTCTCGGGCATACTCGATCGCGTCACGAACCATTGTTGGCCAGAAATATCCCATTCTTCTGATTCGATCATACAGCTTGGGACCAGGCTGATGCGCACCGCATTCTCCTTCATGTGCTTCCTTAAGAACTTCTTTTGCTTCTTCGTTCGAAAGGCATCGGAGAAGCAAATCATCATACCCCCGGCGATATAGCGTATGGGTCTCGGTATTGTAAAAGAACCGCGGAGTTCTTCGGCGAATAGATTCTTTTTCTTTTGCGTCCTCTGGTAAAATGCCGTATTGGACGTAATCAATAATGGGAAAACGCCAATCTCGGGACTCAGACCCGATTTGGGTTGAGTTCACCTCTTTGGCTTTTCCATTTCTATCATCCTCCTCTTCAACCTCCATATCGTATATGGGTATGCAGAGTTGGTGTGATCTCACCGTGACTAGCAGTTCAGTTTCGGACGGCTGCGCGAGTGATACTGCCAGTGCTGCCAGTGCATCCGCATAAGCGTTCTGGAGACACGGTATATATTCAATATAGAATTCTTTAAAAGAATCTGCCATTCTGACGGCCTCCTGGTGGTATGGAATCAGGTCTGGGTTCCTGACCTCATACTCTCCACGAACTTGGTTGACGATCAATTGAGAATCTCCAAAGGCTTCGAGACTTCGAGATACTCGACCCCCAGCTCTTTGGCGAAACTGAGTCCAATGATGAGCGCGTTGTACTCGGCTACGTTATTGGAACATGGATTCGTCAGCGAATAAGCTCGGGGCATCACGTGCTTCCCTGGGGAAACTAAGACAACTCCAACTCCGGAAGTGACCTTAGGACATCCAGGGGTTACTGCCTTATTAACTGCTCTCGAAGCACCATCAAAGTATAATTGCCATACTTGTTGGTGTGATGTGATATTAACCTCGTGGGTTTCATCTGGTAAATCATCATATACCTCAACTGTATCTGTTGTCGGACTTGCCGCCAAAAGATCACAAATCGCTTGTCCTTTGACTGACTTCTGCTGTTTGAAGTGCAAATCATACTGGGACAAGAGGAGAGCCCACTTTGCCAACCGCCAATTCATCGAACCTGGTTGAGTCATGAATACCCGTACCGGATTAACATTAGCGATGACGTAAATCGTCTGGCCAACCAAGTAATGTCGCATCTTCTGTACCGCGAACACCAATGCAAGACATTCTTTCTCGATCATCGGGTATCGAGACTCGGCGCCTATCAAGGTCCGACTTAGATAATAGACTGCCTGTTCGTGACCATTATCATCGTCTTGTGCTAATAAAGCACTTATCGAATAGTTCATCGCCTTGATGTAAATCAAGAACGGTTTACCTGATTTTGGTGCAACAAGAACAGGGGGATTCATCAGATATGCCTTGATATCTTCGAATGCTTTTTGGCAGGTGTCGTCCCAAATAAATGACACGCCCTTCTTGTTTAGCTTAGAAAATGGTTGGCACTTCCCGGAAAGATTCGAGATGAACCGCCTGATGTAAGCTAAACGCCCTTGCAATCCTCTGAGTTCTCTTAGATTCCTCGGGGGTTGCAATTCATTTATCGCTTTTACCTTGTCTGGGTCAATGTGTATACCCTTAGTGGTGACGACAAATCCAAGGAATTTTTCGCTGGACATTCCGAGGAAGGATTTTGTGGGATTCATCTTTAATTGATGACTCCGCATGAGATCAAACATCGTTCTCAAGTCTTTGACGTGATCTTCTTTGTTGCGGCTTTTTACCACCAAATCATCAACGTAGCATTCAACAGTTTTCCTGAGATGTTTCTGGAAAATCTTAGTCATTGCTCGTTGGTATGTAGCACCTGCATTCTTCAGACCGAACGGCATCACCGTGTAACAGAAGACACCGAGGGGCGTTCTGAATGCTGTATGCTTCTCGTCATCCGGGTGCATCTTGATTTGATTATACCCCGAAAAGCCGTCCATGAAGGACATTCTCTCGAATCCGCATGTATTGTCAATAATGACATCCGTGATCGGGAGAGGAAAATCATCTTTTGGACATGCTTCATTCAAATTCCTGAAGTCGATGCAAATCCTGATTTTGCCGTTCTTCTTCATGACGGGAACGATGTTGGCTAACCAGTCTGGATGTTGTTCTTCCCGGATAAATCCTGAGTCGATCAACTTCTTAACTTCTGCCTCGATGGCTTCCATAATCTGCGGACGAAACCGTCTTTGCTGTTGTTTGACAGGTTTGGCATCCGGCTTGATGTCGAGGCGGTGCATTGCCACATTGGGGTCGAGCCTTGGCATGTCTTCGTAGTTCCAGGTGAAGACGTCGTTATATTCCCTGATCAGGGCAATTAATTCCTCCTTTTCATCTGGGGGAAGACTACCGCTGATGAATATAGGCTTTGGATTGGCCTCATCGCCCATATTAATTTGGACTACTTCGTCTTCGGTGGGTGGCTCTCTTTGTTCGAACCTATCACCATATTGCATGTTCAGGTGATGAACCCATGGGTCCTCCCACGTTTGCATTTGATCGTCGTCCTCCATCGTAGACGGATCAGCTGTAGTCATGTTCGACATCAAGGTCTTGAACATTTCTCCCAAACTTGTGTCGGAATCCTCAGCTGAAGAGTCTGGCAAGTACCCATCCTTAGCTTTGTTAGCAATTTGATCGATGATTTGCCAACCACATTCGTCATCTGATGAGACATAGCCTAGGCCTCTCTTGTGACGGTAATAATTATCCGGTTTCCCTTTTGGGACATATGCCGCTTTGACTGGGACATGGGAACCTCGATCGAAGTATAAACCTTCTCCGAGTGTAAAGTCGTACCCTTGTTTTTCCATGAGCGTACGCGCTTCCGGACTATACTTAGATAAGTGCAGACCAAATTTGTCGTCGTCTTCATCTTCTCTTAGGAAATGATCTGGCAACGGAAGACTTTCTCCTTTACCGTAGATCACTTCTTTTTGTCCCCCTATTTTGGCGGGAATAACCTGAGTTGTTCCGAAAGAATGCTGAGGACGCTTCTTCGTTACATAAGAAGATCGGAGCGGCATACATAAATCGGGATTATCGTATAATCCCTTTATCGCATCATCAAGAGACAAGGAGTACTCTAAACCATGATTTATTTCAATATCGGCAAGTTGCCAGTTACAACCGCCATCTGACGACTGTTCGTCGTCAAGATTGATTACAAAGGGTACAATGTCATTTAAAACAAAACCGCCATTGTAATCGAATCCGGCTTTGGAATCAGCTTCTTCTCCGCTGTCCGTACCCTGGATCGATGGTTCCGTATCGGATTCATTACCATAAAGGAGAGAATCTGTGAAGTAATTCTCATACCCTTTGAATGGTTGCTTATCCGCGACCACCGTCCTAACCCTTCCATCAGTGTCGACATATTTCAGACACTGATGTAAGGTGGAGGGAACTACAACATTACTATGGATCCAAGGCCGACCCAATAGTAAGTTATAGGATGTCTTAGCATCAATCACGTAGCACGTGACCTCCGTCTTTAGATCGCCCATTTGGCACTTTATCCGGATCTTACCCAAAGGTCTTGACCCGCTGGTGTTGAATCCGTAAATGACTGTGCCTGTGGCTGCCAACTTGCTGACTGGAATGCCCAGGTTATGCATCAGGCGAAGCGGCATAATACTCACAGCGGAACCCGGATCCACTTGGATTCGGTTGACTTCGCTGGAGCCAATGTACCCGACGAAGTATAGTGGCCGATCATGATTTGAATTCTTCGTCTACATGTCCTCTTTGGTGAAGGTGATGCAGGGAAGGTTCTTAGCTGCCACGTTACACTGTTGGGCTAACAATTCTAGCTCCTCAGGTGCTGGCTTGATCCTGGTGAGGAACGCCTCTGAATCGGCCAAGGCCTCTTGCAAGGCTTCTCTTGTCTCCTTAGATAGCCGCAGCAACTCATATAGCGTTATCCGCGCAGGAATATTGGCCAGCTGAGCCATGATGTCGAAGACGCGTGGATTTTTTGAACTCTCCGGTTTATCTTTTCCAATCGGACGACTGAAACGAGACTGCTTCGGATTTTGACCCTCCTCGGGCCTCTTTTCTTTTGTTTATCTGCCGGCTGTCGTCGAGCCTCCTCAACCGGTTTAGGAACCGTAACCACCCCCAGCTCTGCGAGAGTCTTGGCTGGTCCTCGTTTTGTCACCCCCTGCTCAGCAAATTGATCGCCAGGGGATGGATATTTGAAGTCGTATTCATTTCCACTCCGGGTCGCAAAGACCTCCTGTTCCTCGTCGGAAAGTGGGAAAGCGGGGATTCTTTCGTCATCTTCTCCTGGGATGGCAAAAACTCCGTAACAAGACTTGCCTTTCCCTTTGGACTTCTTCTTGGATGACGATCTGGCCCATTGTTCATCTTCAATCAGGTCGGGGTGCACCCAGAGAATTTCACCGTTTGGGGCTGTGTGAGGCACAAGTCCCTTTTGGCGCTGTCCGTGTGGATCATCATTCACTGTCTTCATCCCGACTTTGGTGACGCGTTTTGGCTCGAACCAATCTGTAGGTACTGATCCAAAACTGATCGACACCGCATTTGCTCCCACATTCTTGGCCGGTTTCGAAGTTATGACTCCTACATCAATCAACGCCTGGATCTTATCCTTAAGGTGGTAGCAAGACTTCGTTGGGTGGTGGACCGCTCTGTGGTACGCGCAGTACTTCGGGTCCGTCACCTTAGTGGCTCCTTCATGATCCACGATCGCCGGCAACTGGATTTTGTTGTTCTCCAACAAGTACTTGAAGATGCCAGGGACTTCATCATCCTTGAAGGAGTATACTTTAGGAAACCTCGGCTCCGAAGACTTTTGCTTCTAAGACCGTTGCTGCCAATGCGGTTGCGATTGTTGTGGCGCTCGCTGCTGCTGCTGTTGCTGAGGTTGCAATTGAAATGTCTGGTTAGCATCAACAGCATTAACATGAGTTTTAACTTTCCCTTTCTGGTTGAAGTTCTGCTTCGGAGGATTAGTAGCCGGTTGGCCTCTCTCCACCTTCTTTCTCCTAAGGAAACGCTCAGCTTGTTCTCCTCGAACCTTCAAATCCTTCCAGGTCTTGGATGGTGCCATGCCCATTGCTTCCAACACATCCAGCGAGAGGTTGTTGTGGCAGGTCTGGAGGATGAATTCCTCGGTGATCGGGTCCCGGCAATTCATCGCCTTGTTCCGGAACCTCTTGACGAAGGTGTCGACCAACTCCCCGTCTTTTTGCTTCTCATCGAGCAACGATCCGATAGAGATTTTGGTGTCATCGTCGAAGAAATTCGTGAGGAACTTAGTCTCCATGTCATCCCAGCTGTTTATGCTTCCTGGCTTGAGGCGACGATACCAATCGAAGGCAGCTCCGCGAAGAGTGCCGACGAATGACCGTACCATCAGAGGCTCATTACCAGAGATAACTCCCAAGTGCGATTTGAAATAAATCAAATGCTGAGTAGGTGAACCCATCCCATTAAACGGCATAAAGTTAATTAGACTAAACTTTGCCGGATATGGGATTGATTCCCACTCTCTTGGGTACGGACAAGGAATACCCGTCTTTTTTGTCTCTTGAGCGGAAATCAACGTATTGATTTTGCTCTCGAGATTTTTGATCTTTAGGCTTTCACCTGCGTCTTCACTGGCGTTCTCGTTACCACCCCCTGCATTGATGAGAGGGTTGTTAGCATTGCGAACCTCATTTGTGTCCTCATCTTCCAGGTTGTTCTGGTTGGGACGACTTGGTTCGCCTTGTTGGTTCCTCAATGCTTGAAGCTGTTGGTCATGCATCTCTCTCATGTTCTGCATAGCCATTTGCATTTCGAACCTAAAGGTCTCCTGTTGTTTGGCCATGGCATCTTCAAGCATCTTGGCCACTTGCTCCCCGCTTATCATAAACGTCTCGCGGGGTTGTCCTTCACTGGACACTGTATTATCAGACGCCACTGCTGAGCCGGCGTCTGATTCTTCATCTCCCGAAGGTACTCTTGTTCGGACTCTACCATATGTCGCGCGAATGATAGCCCCGGATTGTAGACGAGTTACACGTCGGGGTATTTCTGGAACCGCCTCGGGGTTATCCTGAGCCGATGTTCCTGTGCTGGTCATATTTGCGGTGACCCTTGAATGCTCACCATCTTCGACCATCTTTCTTCTTCGTTGGAAACACCTATGCCTTGGTTTTGGCGTTCCATTGCTGAGTCTTTCAAACACAGAGACTCTCTCAGGGACTGCCTTGACGCAGTTGCACTCAGAGAGTACCGCCCGAATGAGCTTCGAACAAGGACATTGCGTTTCGAGCCTTCGAGGGCTCCTCTTTCTGGTTTTACTCGTACCCCCGGCACGATAGTACAGCTCGTCCATTTGAAGGTCGGAGCAAGCTATCGTGTGTTGGCACGATCTCTCAGGTATAACGTTGTCGTCATCAGATGACAACGTTTCCTTCTGAGGAATAATTGTCTTCTTCGGACCATCCAGAGTCACACGCCTTGAAACTCGCCTTTGTGGGCGTGAATCTTCAGCGGGCTCTTACACTTCGATGCGCAAAGTTGTGCGCTTGGGTGCCACAATTTTCTCCAAGTGTTGAGGGTTGCAGCGACCCCCAGCATGTTGCATTGGTTGGGACTTCTTCATTGGCCCCAAGCGTTCCTGTACTGGAGCTTTACCTTGTTCCTTCGGAAGTGGGCTGAGGCGCTCCAAAACTGATTTTCTCTTCTGGGATGGTCCTGCGGGATCTCCCTGAGCAGTTGCAGAAATTACCGGCTGTTTGGATTGATTTGCCGGGTGTTGAATCTTCGGAGGCTACGGTTGTTGCTCCTTGGTCTGAACCGTTGCTTCAGACTTTGGCCTCCAAACCTTGCGACTTGGTGGCGGCTTTTTGACCACCTCCTTCTGCAACTTCCGACGGGCTTCTTCAGCTTTGGCCCGTGCTTGCGCCGATAACGCGTGCCGTTTGCGGATGCGCTCCTCCAGCGTCGAGCGATTCCGTTTGACACAGACCCACTCCATTGTCGATGGTTTGGAGGAACCACCCTTCACTTGCTGTTGAGGCTGTTTGCCTCGTTTGTTCTTCAGATCCGCATGATAGCGGACCCCGTCAACGGACTCCATGGCCTTGGCGAATTGCTTCGCGAGGCGTTGACGCTGCCTCTGGCGGGCTCTCTTGGAGAGATTCACCACGCCTTCAATGGCGGATTTGACCTTCTTTGAGGTCGGTAGGGCCTCACTCAACGCAGCTTCGGCGTCGATTGGGGTGAGGTCGTCGTTGGTGGCTTCAACTTCATCACACCAACGGACTTTTCTCCTGGAGGAGAACTTCTGAAACTTCTTGGACTTGGGGGAGGAGGTAGATCCGGACGAGGACACGTACTCCTCGTACTTCTGCTGGTCGAATTCATACTCGACCTCCTCCACGACCGGGATCGAGATCCGCGGCTGCGACACTCCGATCTCGGCAGCGAGATCGGTGGCTCCCACTGTGGTCGCCAGATTGTTCACGGGAAAAATCAGATTCTTCTTCATTGACGAACTCATTGCACTCAATGTTAACAACTTTTTGCGTTTACAAAGATCCGGTCTTTTTATAAGAGCCGGTTACAACGAAATTCAAAACAAATAAAGAAAAATTACAACTTTCCTTATTTAACGAACAGATCGCGAGCTCCTGTTTTGCGGTCACTCGCTTTGTGGGTTGTTTGCCTGTGCCGGGGTTGATTACCGTGGACCACCGTGCAATCTCGATCCAAACAGATCTACGTGGTATAACGGGTATTATCCCACTAAGGAGATAATAGCCGGGAGGGATCGTTTCACCAAGGAAACGACCGCTCGAATCTCGGGATCTAAGAACCAAGCTTAGATCCGGAGTAGAACAACATAGATCTGAGGATTAGCCTCTTCGAACTCCAGCCTTGTTTGTTGCGGGTGCTCGCCAAGAACTGAATCCAAGGGTCCAAGTCTCCAAGCCTTCACAAATCCGAGTTGAGGTGACAATCCGGCAGAGTTTCGGCTCTTCAGAAGTTCCGAAAAAAGTCCTCTCAAATGAACAACCACCCCCCCTATTTATAGCCTTTCTGAACTGTGCATTTGTGCACAAGAGAGAGGGGGGGGAGTCGGGCC
>BQKN01044181.1:4478-22120 GCA_022839385.1 Asparagus kiusianus
GAGAGAGAGAGAGAGAGAGAGAGAGAGAGAGAGAGAGAGAGAGAGAGGAGAGGAGAAGAAAACAGAAGAAAAAAGAAAAGAAAAGAGGAAGATGAAGAATCAGAGCTGGAGATTAGATAAGGCGAGGGAAAATTTTTTATTCACCCTTACATTACAAACTAATTTCACATAAGCTCATCTAGCTCATTTAATACAAGTCGTGGCTAGGAAAAATTCCCTTAAGCCCCTGAACCATATAAAAATTTCAAAACAGATCTTAGTAATAAAAGTTATAGTTGAAAAAGGATTGAAAAATCTCTGTTAGGCCCCTGTTTTTACTCAATTTGCAAATAAGTCCAATCTGAGGAATAAACAATAACTTTTAGACTTGATAAATTCCCTATAACCCCCTACATTATCATAAATTACTAGAAAGTTCGAAAGCTAGGATACGAGAGTTATAAAATTTTGATAAATTGCTAAAGTTAACAATAAGCTCATATGTATTGTAGAATTTAATTATTATTGATTATATCTGAATTTATTAGACTCTAGATTATGAATTGATTTACCTATAATATATGTTTGTCTTGAGTTAACAATTAGTCATATATCTTATATTATAGGATTTGGTTGATATCAAGGGGACTAATATTTTGGGATAATCATGTCCACTAGAGGTGAGTTCATTTCTCACTAGTATTTTATAATATAAAATTGCATGAATATTATATTTGATTTATCTTGTAATCGAAAAATAATATATTATTTTCATGTATATAAAGATTTGATCTACCTTTGTTGTGGCTTAAACCATAAATATGATATTGTTTCGTACAAGATATGAAAAATTAATTTGATTTTATACGAACTATGAAAAGTGAATTAGCTCTCATGCAGTTACAACTAATTGTAGGCATTGCTTTATCTAAAAGTTTTTGATGAAGTATTTTGAACATATTTCAACAGTTTAACGGAGTCAAAGATTTTCTATGACTTGGTATCTGATTAAAAAAATTCGTAAACTGTCTTAACTGGGATAAAAAGTTTTACCTTGTCAACTTCATTTGAAAATATCTGAGGTACAAAGTATTACTCATTGGACATGTAATCTCGATGTTTTCAAACCCTCAAATAGTTCACTATGGATTGTTTCTGCCTGCCATATGGTGAATGCCCTTTTATTTGGCCTCTCTGTGTTGTCCCTTCTGTATTGGCCCTTCTGTATTGGTCCTTCTGAAATTTATTCTGGTCTCTTTGTATTTGGTCAGTAACCTATGGTAGTATTAGGTGCATTCGATTCCCGAAAATTATCTGTCATGTGATGCGGTTTACGTATTCCCTTGCTATTGGGTTATAATTCGTAGTTTTAGTGTGACCTATGAGGTGACTTTTACATTCATGAATAACTCATCGAGAATTAAGATTTTGATAATTGATTATGAAATTGAGAAAATAATAATTCTCTGATTTGTACAAATTAGTAGTTCTTTTCCGTCTTAATGTTTACCTTGAGTCAAAAAGGGTGTGATTTTAAGAAACTTCACAGTATATTCAGTTGCACATGAGAAAGAAAATATAATTGTTATATTCTTTCTTAAAGATGATAATATTATGATATTTGGATCGTATTTTGCTATCTTTGAATTTCTCATGCAAAACTTGTAATTCGTTGTTTCTGAGAATTATTCTTATTACTATTTTGTTAGTTATCTAGGAACTCTAGTGAAAAATATTCTCACTGAACGCTAGCTCACCCCGTTGTTTTTTTAAAAAAAATTCAGATCCGACGTAGCTTCATATTAGCCGAACTTTTGGTTTGAGCTTTTGGCTGAGAGGCGTTATATGGAGAGCCTCTTCTTTTTTATGTTACCAACAGCACAATTTGTTTTGTTTTGTTTATAACGGTGAGCTTGTGGGCTGTAAGTACCGATTATATACATATATAGTTGCTCTGACTTCTATCATCAGCAGGTGTATGAATATTTTGTGATAAATTATGTGATATGAAGTCTTGACCCGTGCAAAAGAATTGTCTCGTAAACGGGTCGCTGCTGTCACGTAACCCATATTTGTAAATTTTCACTGTAGTTTCGAGGCGTGACAGTAAGATGGTATTAGAGCAGTTGCTAGCCGAAAGTGTAGAGGTAAGTGCTATGCGGGGCTTAGTGCTACACCGTGTGATGCCGTGGGAGCTACCTTTAGAACCCGTAGGAGTCACCTCTAGAACCCGTAGGAGCCACCTCTAGAGTCCACATCGCCTGACGATGATACTGGGATGTGCTAATTGTCATGCCGCGACGAGGACGTCGTCTTTGTAAGGTGGGATGAATGTAACATCCCACGTGAGTTGACAGTGATATTTCCAAAGAAAATATAGTCCCACATCGGTGAAAGAAAGAGATGTTAGAGGCTTTATATAGTAAAGCTAAATACTCAAGTGTAACATCGGCTAGTCGATTTTGGCAGTGGTTTGAGCCAAACAGAGCGTTACACTCGGTGGGTCCTACGGTTTGCACGCGCCAACGGGCCCGCGGGTCCGGGACGTGACATAAACGCCGCAAAAGATAACTAGTGTAATGTAGCATAAAAGAAGAAGAACAGACCAACCAAAGCCAAAGATCGATCCGAATGATTGATCGACAAATCAGCAATGCCATCAACTGGCTCAGTGATGTACTTGTCAGAAAACTCCCACAACCTCATTTGTGTGCAGAGTTTGCAAAGTTTCTTATGAGTATGTATCTTCCCATTATCATCTATCGTTAAATATTCTGCGGGGGCATAGATAATACACAGAAGATGATCATTAGATAAATGAAAGTTTTATAGAAATAACATATTTTATTTTGCCAAATGGTTAGCAGAGAAAATGATTGGTGAGCTCTCTTTATTTTGCCAAATGGTTAGCAGAGAAAATGATTGGTGAGCTCTCCATGTAAACAATTAGCTTGATTCCAAAAGCTCGCGATCGCATTCACTTCGTGTGGTTAGTATCTTACAGCTAACCCTACGCATAAACAAGGACAAATAATTTCATAAAATTTCGAGCAAATTAGTAAAACCACTGGTGTCGCCGCATCATTTCAGAATCTTCCGGTATTATTGTTGTTTGTGCTTACATAATCTTTAATGATCAAACAACAATGCCAAAACAAAATCTAATGCAATACCCTTTGTCACGCCCCGAAACTACAGCGAAAATTTATAAATGTGGGTTACGTGACAGCAGCGACCCGTGCACGAGATAATTCTTATGCACGGGTCAAGCCTGGTACTTCATATCACATAGTTTATCACAAATATTCATAAACCTGCTGATAATAGAAGTCAGAGCAACTATATATGTATATAATCGGTACTTACAGCCCACAAGCTCACCTTTATAAATAAAACAAAACAAATTGTGCTGCTGGTAACATCAAAAAGAAGAGGCTCTCCATATAACGTCTCTCAGCCAAAAGCTCAAACCAAAAGTTCGGTTAATATGAAGCTACGCCAGATCTGGAAAAAAAAATTAAAAACAACGGGGTGAGCTAGCGCTCAGTGAGAACATTTCCCACTAGAGTTCCTAGATAACTAACAAAATAGTAATAAGAATAATTCTCAAAAATAACGAATTGCAAGTTTTGCATGAGAAATTCAAAGATAGCAAAATACGATCCAAATATCATAATATTATTGTTTTTAAGAAAGAATGCAACAATTTTTTTTATGTGTAACTGAATATACTGTGAAGTTTTTTGAAATCACACCCTTCTTGACTCAAGGTAAACATTAAGACGGAAAAAAAAAACTACTAATTTGTACAAACCAGAGAATTATTATTTTCTCAATTTCACAGTCAATTATCAAAATCTTAATTCTCGATGAGTTATTCATGAATGTAAAAGTCACCTCATAGTTCACACTAAAGCTACGAATTATAGCTCAGTAGTAAGGGAATACGTAAACCGCATCACATGACAGATAATTCTCGAGAATCAAATGCACCTAACACTACCATAGGTTACTAGCCAAATACAAAGAGACCAGAATAAATTTCAGAAGGGCCAACACAGAGAGGCCAAATAAAAGTGCATTCACCATATGGCAGGCAGAAACAATCCATAGTGGACTATTTGAGGGTTTGAAAACATCGAGATTACATGTCCAATGAGTAATACTTTGTACCTCAGAATTTACAGATATTTTCAAATAAAGTTGACAAGGTAAAACTTTTTATCCCAATTAAGATAGTTTACGAATTTTTTTTAATCAGATACCAAGTCACAGAAAATCTTTGAATCCATTAAATTGTTCAAATATGTTCAAAATACTTTATCAAAAACTTTTAGATAAAGCAATACCTACAATTAGTTGTAATTGCATGAGAGCCAATTCGCTTTACATAGTTCGTATAAAATCAAATATATTTTTCATATCTTGTACGAAACAATATCATATTTATGGTTTACGCCACAACAAATGTAGATCAAATCTTTATACACATGAAAATGATATATTATTTTTCGATTACAAGATAAATCAAATATAATATTCATGCAATTTTATATTATAAAATACTAGTGAGAAATGAACTCACCTCTAGTGGACATGATTATTCCAAAATATTAGTCCCCTTGATATCAACCAGATCCTATAATATAAGATATAGGACTAATTATTAACTCAAGACAAACATATATTATAGGTAAATCAATTCATAATCTAGAGCCTAATAAATTCAGATATAATCAATAATAATTAAATTCTACAGTACATATGAGCTTATTGTTAACTTTAGCAATTTATCAAAATTTTATAACTCTCGTATCCTAGCTTTCGAACTTCCTAGTAATTTATGATAATGTAGGGGGTTATAGGGAATTTATCAAGTCTAAAAGTTATTGTTTATTCCTCAGATTGGACTTATTTGCAAATTGAGTAAATAACAGGGGCCTAACAAAGATTTTCCAATCCTTTTTCAACTATAACTTATATTACTAAGATCTGTTTCGAAATTTTTATATGGTTCAGGGGCTTAAGGGAATTTTTCCTAGCCACGACTTGTATTAAATGAGCTAGGTGGGCTTATGTAAAATTAGTTTGTAATGTAAGAGTGAATAAAAAATTTTCCCTCCCTTTATCTAATCTCCAGCTCCGATTCTTCATCTTTCTCTTTTCTTTTATTTCTTCTGTTTTCTTCTCTCCTCTCTCTCTCTCTCTCTCTTCCTCTTTCCGTGGTGCCAAGGTGGCGCGGCTGCTCAAGCCCCGTCGTCGGAGTGGTCACCCGAGGAGAACCCCCCTCCGACGAATAGAGTCGTCGCTAGTCAGGTAAGTTTTCTTTCATTTTTTTCCTCTCAACAATTCAAAGAACAATTACTCCCATCAATTTTTAAAATAAAAGGACATTAACGAGAGATAAATTATACCTTTGTTTCCCTTTTTTCTTTTCCCCCAACTTCTTCCCTTTCTTCTTCTTCTTCTTCTTTTCTCTCTTCACAATCCTTATCTAGTTCTCAGAGGGTTTGGTTGAGGATGAGAGGATATTTTCCAAAAAAAATTCCTTGTTTTTTTTCTGTGGTTTTCTTTGATTTCTCTATTTTATTCTTCCGTTAAGGAGGTGTCGGCCAATTCGTCGAATGGATTTTAGCCACTAAACACTAACGTGGCAGATAATCAGGAGTTAGGAATGAAATCCCAAAAAACCATTAATTAGTTATCTAATCTGTAATTAAAAGCACTAATTATTTAGGTTACTACACTCTTCCCTCCTAATAAAAAGTTTTTTCCTCGAAACTTAACATACCTATATCTCAAAAGAGCTCTGGATATCTCTCACATAGAATCTTCCGTCTCCCAAGTAGCTTCTCTTTCAGAGTGGTTCGTCCACTGAACTTTCACATATTTGATTATTCGGTGTCTAAGTATTTGTTCTTTAAAATCCACAATACGTTCTGGTCTTTTCTCATAGGTCAAGTCTGGCTTAAGCTCCACTGAAGATAACTCAACGATCTCATTTGGATCTCGGATGAACTTCTGAAGCATCGATATGTGAAATACATCATGTACTCCAGACAGGGATGGTGGTAATGCTAATCTGTACACCACTGGAACAATACGTTCCAGAATTTTAAAAGAACCGATAAATCTCGGGCTTAACTTCCCTTGAATTCCGAATCTTTTCACTCCTCGGGTAGGCGAAGCCTTCAAGAAAACATGATCGCCCACTTGGAATTCCAATTCTCTTCTTCTTTGGTCAGCATAACTCTTCTGACGACTTTGTGTTATGCGAAGACGTTCTCGAACTAATTGAATTCTATCAATTGCTTATTGTACCAATTCTGGTCCAAGAAGTTTCCTTTTTCCAACATCATCCCAATGAATAGGAGACATGCACTTCCTTCCATAAAGAAGTTCATATAGTGTCATCTGAATGCTAGCTTGGTAGCTATTATTATATGCAAACTCGGCCAAAGGCAGATAATCTTCCCACGACCTTTTCATTTCCGGTACACAACATCTCAACATATCTTCTAATGTTTGAATTGTCCGTTCTGATTGGTCATCTGTCCGTGGATGGTAAGCTGAGCTGAAATTTAGTTTAGTTTGCAGAGCTCTATGCACACTTTTCCAGTATTCTGATGTGAACCGAGGATCTCGGTCCGAAACTATTGATATTGGTACACCATGCAATCTCACTATCTCATTAATGTATATTTTAGTTAGTTTTTCTAATGAGAATTTCATATTGATAGGTAAAAAGTGTGCTGACTTTGTCAATCGGTCCACAATTACCCATATTGCATCATTCTTCCTCAAAGATTTTGGAAGGCCAGTGACAAAATCCATGATGATCTTTTCCCATTTTCACATTAGTATATCCAAGTTATGGACTAATCCAGCTGGTCTTTGGTGCTCAGCCTTTACCTGTTGGCAAGTGAAACATTCTACAACATAGGTGACAATTTTCTTCTTCATATTATTCCACCAATATATTTCTTTCAGGTCTTTATACATTTTTGTTGATACAGGATGCATAGTATACAGAAAGTGATGTGCCTCCTTTAGAATCTTTTTTTATCTCTGGTATATTAGGCACACAAACTCTAGTTCCAAACTTCAATGGTCCATCTTTATGTATCTTAAGTTCTCCTCGAGTGCCTTCTTCCACATCTTTCTTTATCTTCAACAGTTGAGGATCATTCTGTTGGTTTGCTTTAACTTCATCTAGCAAAGAAAGTTGTATTATCATATTTGCTAATTTAACTCTAAATTGGTGGACTCTAATTTCAATTCTAGTACGATCCAAATCCTCCAATATTTTTCTTTGAGAAGTACTTAGACAAGCGAAATTACATGAATTCTTGCGGCTCAAAGCATCAGCAATAATATTTGCCTTGCCAGGATGATAATTGATGGTCATATCATAATACTTCAGAAGCTCCAACCATCTTCTTTGTCGTAGATTCAACTCCTTCTGGGTAAATATATATTTCAAACTCTTGTGATCAGTATATATGTCATAATGTACTTCATATAAATAATGTCTCCAAATTTTGAGAGCAAACATTACTGTCGCTAACTCAAGATCATGAGTGGGATAGTTTTATTCATAAGGCTTTACCTGTCTTGAAGCATATGCTATGACTTTTCCATTTTGCATAAATACACATCTCAATCCTCTTCTAGAGGCATCACTATAGATAGCAAAGTCTGTGTCTCCATTGGGTAATATAAGTATTGGAGCAGACATTAATCGACTTTTTAACTCTTGAAAGTTTTTCTCATATTCTTCTGACCAAATAAATTTAACTCCTTTCTGAGTAAGACGAGTCAGAGGTGAAGCAATACGGAAGAATCTTCCACAAATTTTCTATAGTAACCAGCCATACCAAGAAAACTACGGATCTCCGTTACAGTAGTCGGTCTATCCCATTTAACAATAGCTTTTATTTTTTCAGGGTCCACAAAAATCCCTTCCTTAGAGATGACATGCCCAAGAAATGCTACTTTCTCCAACCAGAATTCGCATTTCTTAAGTTTTGCATACAGTTGTTCCCTTTTTAATGTGTACAGTACTTGTCTCAAGTGTTCTTCATGTTCCTCCTTATTTCTTGAGTATATCAGAATATCGTCAATAAATACCACAACAAACTGATCTAAGAAAGGCTTAACTACCATGTTCATGATCCATAAATGTTGCAGGTGCATTTGTGAGTCCAAATGGTAAAACTAAAAATTCATAATGACCATAGCGGGTTCGAAATGTAGTTTTTGGCACATCTTCTAGCTTGATTTTTAACTGATAGTAATCAGAAGGAGATTGATTTTGAAAAATACTTGAGCTCCTTGCAGTTGATCAAATAGATCATCAATTCTTGGTAATGGGTACTTGTTCCGAATGGTTACCGTATTCAACTCACGGAAGTCAATACACAATCTCATACTTCCATCTTTTTTCTTCACAAATAACACTGGTGCACCCCAGGGTGACACACTCAACCGAATGAAAACTTTATCTAAAAGTTCTAGCAGTCGTATCTTGAGTTCTCTCAATTCAGCAGGTGACATTCGATAAGAAGCCTTAGAAATAGGATTCGTACGAGGTACTTGGTCAATTGAAAATTCAATCTCTATCTAGGGGCATTCCTAGAAGTTTATCTGGGAATACCTCTGAAAATTCTCGAACAATTGATATTTCTTCCAAGCTTGGTTTTTCATCATCAACCATCTCAACTGAAGCCAAATAACTCATACATCCATTCCTCAGTGCTCGATGTGCTTTAAGGGCTGAGATGATTTTTAAGGATTCTTGAGAGTTACCGCCCTCATAACAAAATTCGGGTTGGCGAGAAAATTTGAATACTACTTTCTTTTCTCGACATAAAATAGAAGCATGATTTAAGGATAACCAATCCATCCCCAATATGATATCGAAATCATGCATTTCTAGCATCATTAATTCTACGAGGAATTCCTTGTCGAGAATATAAATTTTACCCCTACAACCTTGATTTGATACTAATATGCTACCCCCAGGTGTACTAATAAGCAATTTTTGTTGTAGGATATCACATGATAATTTGTTTTCCTTAACAAATTGTGCAGCAATAAAGGAATGCGATGCACCAGAATCAAATAGTACTCGAGCATGAACTGATGTAACGTACTTGTCACCACATCTTTGTTTGCTTCTGCTTCCTTCTCAGTCAGAGAATAAACCCGGACATTGGCTTGAGGATGCTTGTTTCCACCACTGGACTGGCCAGTCTGAAAAGTATTCCTAGATGGTTGTTGTAGGGGGCAATTTGCTATTTTGTGATCCTTCTGATCACATCTCAAACAAGCTCCAATATTTCTCCAACGGTTTTTCGCTTCATGCCCACGTTTATGACAAACATCACATCTCAAAGTTTTCTGGTTAGGAAATTGCTCCTCTCTACGTCCAAAATTCTGCTTTTTGTTTCTCCAATTTTTATATCTTCCATCGTGATTATCTTGCTAGAACCGCTTCTTTGGGTAGGAGCTGCTCGTCTTATTCTTTGGTTTTGTATCAATTTTATTTTTCTCAATTAACAAGGACTTATTTAATATTTCTCCATATGTAAGGAGTTCAAATGCACTAACCGCCTTCCGAATGTCCGATCGAAGCCTTTCTTCGAAGTGACATGCTCTATCCTCCTCCTTACCTAACAAGTGAGTAGCAAATATTGATAAATAAGTAAACTCTTCTTCATATTCAGCTACTGTCTTATTACTTTGCTCCAATTTTCGAAACTCTTGTTCTTTTTGTTTGCGAACAGTTGAAGGAAAATACTTTTCATAAAAAATATTTTTAAATTCCTCCCATGATATCTTGTATGCATTCTCACCCAAGGTCCTGACCTGCATTTGCCACCACCCGTAAGCACGATCTTTTAACATGTACATCGCATAATCAACATTCTCCTCTTCAGGGCATCTCATGTATGTGAAGACCTTTTTTATTTCTGTGATCCAATGCTTAGCAATCGTAGGATCAATTGTTCCCTCAAAACTGGGTGGAGATAGTTTCTTGAATTCTCTCATGCTACTTCTTATTTTTGAGTGCTCCTCGTTTTGACCATTTGTCCGATTACGATCAATTTGATCTTGTTGTCTTGTGACTACAGATGTCACCGCTTGCACCAAATCCATCAATGCATTATTATCTATTGAGTTTTCGGAGGTGGATGCACGAGCAATTTTAGATCTCATCATTTCACCTATTGTCTGATTTAGATTCTTAACTCCGTTAGGAGAGGTTTGCTCATTACCTGAAGCCATATCTTCCTATAAATAATAAAATGTTTGGGTCAATTATTATATAAGAAATAATTTCTAAGTCAGCCACATATATGCAATTTTTAAGCAATTATGAATTCAATCATTACTCAACATTATAACACAAATCAGTATTTACAAACCAAAAGTATATTATTAATATTTAACTTTTTAGTCCATACATATATCTGAGTATATGGGTTTACATATATACATATTTTTTACCAAAATGTTCTACATATAGCAAAAGAGTGACTACTAAAACCCATATACTGATATTACAAAATTGTCCTAACAGTTATACTCTATTTTCTCAAAGAAGAGGAGCTGCTGGAGCTAGACTCCTCGGTCGGCTCAGTCTCTTCTGTGTCCTGGCTATGGTCGGAGTCTGACATGGGTCAGGTTCAATGTTAGAAGTCCCCCATCCTTCCAGATCGAGGTCTGGACCAAACCCCAGGGTATTCGACTCACCCTCAGAGGGGGCAAGTCCTTGGCCATCACTAGGAATTTGGGCTACAAGGGACTCCATATCAGAGGGGTCGGATGAAATTATAATGATTTCTGAAGATGATGAATCAACTAGAATAACTTCTACTGCTATATCCTCGTCCTCAGCATGATCTACCACATATTCTGATGAATCTATCATAATAACGTCTACAGGCTCGACCTCCAATGAGTCTGGGATCATATGGTTAGCTACTATCAAGCTTGGGTCAGTATCATCAGAAGTATATCCCCAGTCTCTTAAGCTGGGTTCCCAGGAACTATCTACAGAAATCATAGAGCTGGATGGGGTAGATGATGAACTGGAAGATGAATTGGTTCCCGCCATCCTACAAAAAAGGAAACCATCTACCAGCTCACTAAAGTAGAAGAACAAAGTGAAATAAAATAAACATCTAACCACTCCTTAACAAACCTAAAAGGCCTTACTATGAATCTTTAGCTTTACTATATAAAGCCTCTAACATCTCTTTCTTTCACCGATGTGGGACTATATTTTCTTTGGAAATGTCACTGTCAACTCACGTGGGATGTTACACCCTTGATCGCAATCAAGCAAGAAAATCAAGTTAGAATTCAAGCTTCAAAGATTTTTACACGTAAGAAAGTTCAAATTTAAACCGATCAATCATTGATCTCGACGTCAGATCCCTAGCTTCACGCTCACACGAGCGTGAAACATCAAGATATGAAACGGATCGAGCATCTACAATGTTGAAGACGAATCCCTAGAAATGGCGATAGAGAGAGAAGGACGATGGGATTTGTTACCTTTAGGAGGGGGGCGAGACGAGAGGGGACCGAGGCGAGGGCGAGAAGGAGAGAGGAGGATGAGGAGGAGGAGCGGGAGAGGGGCTATAAATAGAGGATGGGAAGGGCGAGATGGAGGGTCCTGAGGCTCCGAACTTTGCGAAGGAGGACAGCAGTTCAGGGCGAAACGATCGCCGGCACGCGACAGCAACAAACACCGCTTTTTAATCGGTTGTTTAGACATTCCGCCCTCAAATTCACCCATATTTTGACATCACTCTCTTTAAAATCATCATGATAGCTCCCTCCACCTGTTAGCATAACCGCTCAAACAGTAGCTAGGATTGTGTAATTACAGTTTTGCCTAAGGGAGCTAAAATACGTTAATTTCCTTTGCTTACAACCTATAAACTCTGACTAACAACTAACATTTTATATAAATTCAAAACTCCTAATACAACCAAAAAGATCTTCACTGAGAACAATTCTTCATCCAACTTTTTCCGCAACAAATTGATTCTTTCTAACATTTTCACCTATAAACTTTTGTTGTCATCAACCTAACCACAATACCTACAGCCCTTGAATGATGAATTCTTATATTGTGCGCAGCCATAGAACCGGAGTCCTTTGTTCTCTCATTGCTTGCATGTTCTAATCTTGCATTGCAACCAGGGGTGCAGTCGGGCCGGACGCGGCTCGGATATGATACTTACCATATTCATATCCGATTACATATCTCGGATACGGATACAGATATAGATATACCTCGATAAGGATTATTCATATCCATATCCGCTAAAATAGGATATGAATATGGATATACATGTGCATGTATAAGCGGATATACATGCAGATACAAAAGGATATGAGAAAACTAAAAAGTATTAAAAAATACAGTCCATGTGATACAAAAGAGTTTACTAAAACTAAAAAGTATTAAAAAAATATAGTCCATGTGATACAAAAGAGTTTACTAATATGTTCATTATATCTGAAAAACTAAGATTAAACATCTTGATCATTAAAATTAACCTCAAATCCATAACCCAAGGATAAAAACTACCATAATATTATGACTAATATGTTTTCGGATATTTCGGATACGAATCTTGATATTTCACTACAAAATAATATATGTAATCATTGAATAATAATATTCGTATCCTAACGGATACGGTTATGGATATTTCCTCGGATAAGGATACGGTTTAGCACCCCTAATTGCAACCCAAAAACACACCTCATATTAGCCCCGACACCATCATTTCCATTAGAAAAGGAGTTCAAAATTGAAAACTCCATTGAAGGCCCGAAAACAATATCGAAGAGAATTTGAGAATTGGAGAGCGGATGAGCTTGGACGTTCGTCAATGATTTTTATAGAGTAAAATAAAAAGAGCCATTGATGGAGAATGGAGAGGAGAGCACTGCTATTAGGGAAGATGGTAATGGGTTTAGGAGAATAAGGGAAGGGTATAGGACAAATTTTCAAAACAATCCCTTTTGAGATTTTATTCCTAAAAACGACCTATTTCTTCTTTATTTCTAAAAACCGACCTGGTTTCAGCCTCAGCGCTGAAACCAGGTCGGTTTTTAAAAATATTTTTACAAAACTCCACGGTAGTTGAACTCCCGTGAAGTTTAGCAGATTTTTAAACTTCACGGGAGTTCAACTCCCGTGAAGATTTATTACAAACAAACTTTACGGGAGTTCAACTCCCGTGAAGTTGAATTACTTATACAGACTTCAACTTCGTTGGTTACGGTGGGGTCCACTGTCTTCTGGATACTCTTCAACTTCGTTGGTTACAGCGTCGTCTCTCTGGTCGCCAACACACTGCTCCTCATCTCGATTATTTTCTTTTGGGCGAAATCTGCCACTCTTCTCAATAGGTTAATCGTTTTTTTTTCATTTTCTTATTTTGGTAGGGTTTTAGTTTAGTCTTTGATTGTTGACGGAAGTTTGGATTTGTAGGCCTCTTCCTCCGATTCTGAATCTGGAGATTTTGAATGAGGTTGACGAAAGTTTAGATCAGTCAATGTTAGTTTCCCTCTTCAATGCAATCCAAACTCAAAATCAAAGACACAACCTTTAACCCAGCCCCTTGCAAATCAGATACAAATAAAACAGAGGATGACGTCAGCCTTGTCGTCCTGGTAATCGCGGAGACCGACGAGGACGACGTCATCGGCGGCGATCCAGACCTTCTTGTGCATCTTGTCCCGGATGTGGCAGAGCCGCTTCGTGCCGTTGATGCACATCGCCTTGCATCCACCGTTGCCGAGCATCCGCAGGACCTGGGCGTACTCCTGGCCGTCCTCTTTGAAGATGAGCTCGCGCTTCTCGTTGTCAGCCTCGTTCTTGCCCCGCTTCCTGTTCTTGCATGTTCTTTTCTTTCCATTTTCTTTTTTTTGGTTGCGACTCTTTAGAACGAGTGCTTGGGTTACTTTTGGGTGGGTTAAGATGGATGATTGGTGAAAACTTCACGGAAGCTTTTTTTTTTTAACCTTGAAACTTCACGGGACTTAAAGTCCCGTGAAGTTTAGCAGTTTAACTATTTTGCTGCTAAACTTCACGGGACTTGAAGTCCCGTGAAGTTTCGGAACTTTTTTTTAAAAAACCGACCTGATTTCAGCGCTGGGCTGAAATCAGGTCGGTTTTTGAAAATAATAGGTCTTTTTTTGAGATTAAAAGTCCAAACAGGACTGTTTTGAAAATTTGTCCGAAGGGTATAACATTCAACCTAGCATAAAAGTTAAACATAACGGAGTATTCATTCCTATTTATAACCCCAACTAACTAGAGGGGCATATTTCAACTTACTAATATGATTTAGGGGAGGCAATAGCTATTATAATGATTTGAGAGAGTTATATTAAAATATGGTGTGATTTAAGAGAGGAATCTCTAAAAACCCCCCTTTTAATATTATTATTGTTACTTGTTATAATTTTATTCTAATTTCATAAATTCTAAAGTTAGATAGTCATTAGATAGATGGAAACAAAAATGGACAAGTGATCTAAAATTAGTCAAAAGTTCTAAATATCCAGGACTGACTATCCCGAGCATAATTGCAAAGCTAAATAAACCAGAGATTGTCAATTATGAATATTTTGTAAGTTAATTTCAAAATAAATCTCAGTCAACACAAGGACTAATTATCTGGCATTATCAATACCGAGTAATTAACAAATCATTTAAAAAAAATGAACCAAGTTTCAGCCAATGTTAGATTTGTCCGAAATTTATACATGCTATCTGACAGAGGAAATTAATAGAGTTTCGCCAATGGAAGCAAGGCATCTTACTCAGTAATGCTAACAGAAAAAAGTATTGAAGATAAATCTGATGCGTACTCATTGCAAGCACGATAATACCCTGAAACATATACTCAAGCTAACAAAATAGTAGTTGAAGATTTGGTACTGTCACGCCCCGGCCCGGAATCCCGGAGTCGGTACGCTATTAGATCTGATGGACTGACCTCACAAACCACCACATGTCTTTTCAGCACGTTTTGTCCTCACTCACGTACTCCCTGGAAAACTTCCCAGGGGGTCACCCATCCTAGAATTTCTCCAGGCCAAGCACGCTTAACTTTGGAGTTTCTAAGAGTTAAGTTCCCGAAAAGAAGATGCATCTTGGTGGTTTAAGTATTCCAATCAAATCTATCAATACTAATCACATCACCCTCTCAAGGGTTGGGGTATTACAGGTACCATTAAAACGCCTAAAGCTTAAAGCAAAATCGCTATCAGTCTGTTAAAGACTGAACACCCTTATTACAGCCCATCGATCTTCCTCTTGGTATTTATAGGTAGAATATCATTCGCTTCTCTTTCTCCTTTATTTTCTGCCTTTATTAACTCTTTTCACATTAAGTCTCTACCTAGTATAAATATAGGTAACCATGTTCATCAATGATATTAAACATTCCTCTAAAATTATCACGGTACCTGTTATAACACCTAAATTACTAAATATTAATATTCATAAAGAAGTCAACATGTGTCTTACACTATGCCTAACCAGACTAATTCAAGACCAAGATAACCCCCGCCTCAACACGGCCGACTTGATTGTCCGACAACTTGCGTAACCGAGTCATAAGGTGGCACTATCCGGCCAACCCCTCAATTGACTCCACAAGCAATTCGACTCGATTCACTATTCAGCCAACATCTCGCGTAATTGAATCAAAAGGCAATACTTTTCGGCCCTGTACCTGACGAGTTGAAGGACGGCAGTTACCTCAAAGACATCGCCAACCGATTACTCTCGCATTAACTGCCCTGACAACATCATCATTACTCTATCCCCCATAGTCTTTACAACTGTTCGGACCCAGTCAGCACCAAGCACTACTATCATTCCCACATTAAATGACCAGGTGACTCACCTCCTTCAGCAACCGACACATGGCACATGTCTGCCGACTCAGCTGCCTAGCTAGACTCGGCCCAAGTTACCTTCTTGTCCTGCAAACCCACTATAAAAGGAGCAGCACTGCATGAGGTAGTTCTTTGCTCTTTTTTACATAACTAAGAACTAACATTATAGTTTCTTACTCAAGATAATCTACTGACTTGATCGCCGGAGAAACAACCGGAGAACTCAACTCCAACCTCTTACGTTTCTTCATGTGCAGGAAAGAACAGCGAGCCCCAGAACCACTCATCAGAAGGAGTTAGAGGACCCTAATCACTCCACAAACTCTCAAATAACCCCCTATTTGATAACTGACATCAACAGTGCCAGAGCCATTTTCTTCCTCCTACAGACCTATTCCTTTTTTTCCTCGATCTCGGGGTCACTGAGGGGGTTTCACCGTAAACCTTATCTTCATGATTCCCCTTGGTGGCTTCGACACGGGCTCCAACCTCGGTGATGTCAACCCTCTCCTAATGATTCCAGTCCCTCCAAACCTACAGCATCCCGCTTCACTCTCCAACTCCACCACCTACAACCCCATCACTACTGATCGTTATTAGTCATCACCACCAACACCCGCTGCAACAAAGCTTCACCTCCGCAACTAGCACCGATGCAACCACCCACAGCAACTCCCGCTATCGTTGCTGCAACCTTACCCATCGCTACTGCTCTGACCAACCAAGCTCACCCGGACTAGACACTAGCAACGCTACAAATCACCCTTGCACACCTTAGGTGTGACCTATACACTATCGCTCATTACTCAAACACTGTCTCGCGAAGCACTTCCTACTAGTGCCCTCGCCGCTAGGCTACGCCACTACAACAACCCAATCCTACTCTCCATCCACCAACAACCTAGATACGGTCACTGCGCCTCCTCTCACAACCACAGGTCCGCCTTCTTAGGACAATCATGTCTGATCACCGACCACCCATTGCAACCTCCTACCCTCTGCCCTTTCACAACCGAAGTCCTCCACAACTTGCAGTCAGTGCTATTGTGCCCTGCTCATCACTGATTGCTGCCGCTTGCTCCTTTGTGACTCCACCAAAAATGACAACCACAACCATTGTCACCCTTGATGGATGCTCAATGCCCATCAATGATGTTGTACATAAGATCCTCAATGGCACGCTCGAGAGACATATCTCATGGCGACACTGTCACCATCAACTACATGTAGCTACAACGCTCGTGTCCTCTGTCCACCTTCAACATACAACCTCCACCTCGCTTCCTCTGTCCACATCCTCAAGAGATGGCCGTCAGTTCATGTACTTTATCAACACTCCCAGTGGACAGCCTCCATCTCGTCGCCTGCAAATCCTACAACTAATGTGCTCATATTCAATCACCTCTCCCCTGCCACACAACCATCTACGCAAAATTGGCTCATCTTATCCAAACTCTCAGTTCTCTATATGCCGTGAGTTTGACGAGGGGATAAATACCATAGTATATATTATATTGATATCGTATCCACTATATCAAGTAGCATATAATCATGTATTATGTAGTACATCATTTTCTTATTTTCTCCTTTCTTTTCTGCTTTTATTGAGACCTTCCACCTTATACCAAGTGTGTGTGTGTGTGTGTGTGTGTGTGTGTGTGTGTGTGTGTGTGTGTGTGTATATATATATATATATATATATATATATATATATATATATA
>BQKN01044183.1:3102-20933 GCA_022839385.1 Asparagus kiusianus
GGAATTTTTGGGACAGATGTTTGATTATCAATCTTGTTTTCTAGTACGATGACTATGACTAATAATATGAAAGCAATTGATTGGAGGAGTAAAATATTAGAATTGGGTCTCACATGACGTTCAAAAAACTCAAGTTAAAAAGATATGAGTAATATACAAGGGATATTTAGGATTTACTAATGTAACTTTTTATGGAGTTGCTTAACAAATTATTAATGTCTCATTAGTCCATCTTTTTATAATTTACTTAGCAAAATAAGTTGTTATTACACACATAATTTCAATATTTTTTTAAGATTCTAAATTTTACATTATTTACCATGACCGCAAGTGTAGTACATTGCATTCAACTCTAGGACGATGATAAGTGTGCCCTACTTTGTAAAACAAAAGATCAGTTTACTGAAGAACCAATCAAAACATGCTTCAGCTCCAACCTACTTTTTTCCACACATTAAAAGAGTCATGAGTCATGAGGCCTCATGTGGACTTTAAAGAGCTAACAAACATGCAATCATAATAACTCTTATTGCAATCTGATTAACATTGGCCCAATTTGATTTGATTTGATTTTGCGCTTGTGGAGAGTAGAGCATACACAAGGGATATTTAGGATTTACTAATGTAACTTTTTATGGAGTGGCTTAGCATATTATTAATGTCTCATTAGTCCATCTTTTAATAGTTTACTTAACAAAATAAGTTTTACACACATAAATTCAATATTTTTGTAAGACTCTAAATTTTACATTGTTTACAATGACCGCAAGTGTAGTACATTGCATTCAACTCTAGGACAATGATGAGTGTGCCCTATTTTATAAAACAAGAGATCAGATTACTGAAGAACCAACCAAAACATGCTTCAACTGCAACCTACTTTTTTCCACCCGTTAAAAGAGTCATGAGTCATGAGGCCTTATGTGGACTTTAAAGAGCCAACGAACATGCAATCATATTAACTCTTATTGCAATCTGATTAACATTGGCCCAATTTGATTTGATTTGATTTTGCGCTTGTGGAGAGTAGAGTATCATTTGTAATGTCAAAGTAGTTGAGTACCTAGACTAAATGGCATCAGAGCTCGAGCTACTTTTCTATTTGATTGAAGGCCTTAGAGGTCATTTGGGGAACTACGTGAAGGCTTGATTCCTTTGACAAGAGGATACGTAGGCAGTCATTTATGATGCAGCCGATTTGATGGGTAGATGCCGATGTTTTGGAGTTTGTTCGCATTCTCATTTGGGTTCCCGACTTATTGTGGATTGTATCCGTTGTCGTGAATTGTTTCACTTCATACTGGACGCAACAAGTGGGACCTTTGGTTTGGTTGGTGTTGGCTTAGTTTTGGGAAAACTTCACCGATGTGGAGAATTGTAGAATTGGAGGTGAAGGCAATGAAGCTCAGGAAAATTGAAGCAGAAAATGTTACGGATGTTGCACGGTCGATCGCGAGTGGAGCTGCGGTCGACCGCGTACGTGCACGAACACAGGAAAGTTTCTGGACTTTTTGCGGCCGACTGCGAGTGGTGCAGAGGTCGACCGCGAGACCCTGTAGTGGTTTTTGTTCTCTGTTGATTGGCCACGGTCGACCGCGACTGGCGCAACGGTCGACCACGATGGGATTTTGGGCCTGCGCTTGGTTTCCTATTCTGATTGGGTTTTCTATTTGGTATAAATAGAAATACGTTTTGTTTAGGGTTTTCGATTATTCCAATTGTCAGAATTGGATTTTTGGGGTAGCTTGAAGGTGATTTTGAGCACAGAAAAGAGAGAACTTTCTGAGCAATTTGTTTGAGGGTTTAGTTTGAGAGATTTGAGATATTTGTTTGAGAGGTTAGTTGAGTGATCTTGTAATCTCTATTTTGTACTCTCTTTTCTCTATAGTGGAAACTCATCCCTTCTTGCCCCGTGGACGTATAGGCAATTTGCCGAACCACGTTAATCTTTTGTGTTTGAGTTTGTGCCGTTATTGTTTGATTTGAGTTGTCTTCTCTCTCGGTGTTTGGTTTGATTCCGCGGCGCACAACAGATCCATATCTAGTTGTGTAGTGTTCTTAGAAGAAGAGAGGGAAATATCAACACGTGACTCATGTCAACCCCCTTAAACAGATTGAGCTCAGTGTCAAATCTCAATCGAAGCAATGAAGTCTGTGACATCTTCAATGGGGTCAGGAACTGACATTAACGTACAGCACTTGCTCAGGCAAGGAAACCCAAGCTCAATAATTAGCCAACTTATAACCATATTATTCTGCTTGGATGATGTTTTTTCTTCAATCCGAGTTTGGCCCATTTTGATGTTAGAGTTATGTAAGTAGTTTAAGGGGTTATGTCACTTATAATTATTTCTAAGTTTTCATATTACCATTTTGATCAACTTATCTCAAATGGTGTTGTACGGTTGTACCTCCGCTATTTCTCTGCTTGATAATTTAATGTTTACTCGATTTTGTAGGCTTAGGTGCTTAGAACCACTCTGCCCCCAGTTCATAAGTTTTTGTGTGCAAACAATGTCTATCAAACTAAGATTAACTTCTAGCTCTCCTCAAACGAGGACTCGAGAGCTGGTGCTAGGGCGACGACGAGCAGCGATCACGCCGGCGTTCTTCAGCTAATTTCAATCTTCAATCTTTCGTTTTCAATTTCTCGTTGATTTTAGGGTTTTTTTTGCTTTCTTTTTCTACTTTTTGTTCCGTGATGGTGTTTTTGGGAGCAGATTTGGGTTATGGGCCGAACCCAAAGGAGTTCGTGGCCCGCAATATTTGGGGTGAGCCTTCACTTTCTTTTGTTACGAATTCTTCTGAGCCCAATCAATCTCTTCAAACCCAGGGTGAGAAAACTAGGGTTAAGTTTGTGGAACTGGGATCAAAATCTGATGAACTCAGGTTAAAATTTGCGGTGGGGATCGATCCGTCGCGAAGATCCCAAGAGGAATTGAAGGAAGATATTAATAAAGCGAACTGGGTGAATGTTGTTAAACGAAACCCTAAATCGCCGCCTCCCCAAAAATCTCTTGTTTCTCCTTGTGTTCTCTCTGCAGAATTCATCGGAAGGAATCAATTGTGTTTTCGTTGCGGAGGATCGAAGCACATGGCGAAAGATTGCAGAGACCCAATTGTCTGTTTTAGTTGCCAAGAAACAGGTCATGAAGCAAGAAATTGCAGATTAATTGACCGCAACAGTGATAGATCTGATAACAGAGGGCATGGTTTTGGTGGAAGAGGATCTTATGATGGTGGGCGTGGTCCTTTTGGAGGTCGAGGATATGGAGGTCGCTATAATGTTGGGGGTAGAGGCAATAGAGGAAGAGCTGGGTAGGTCATTGGTCGTGGGAGGAGATCTGATCATTCTAACCCTTGGCAGTGGCGTAGAGAAAGAACTTCATCTTCCTTCTCTTCTACAAGAAAGCAAGACTCTTCATCAGAGATTATTCAGCAAAATAAGGGAAAAAGACCACTGGATCCGGTGGATGAGGATATTCTTCAGGAGAATATTGTGCATTTTCAAGATCAAGGACCGAGAGATTATGGAGATTTGGAAGCCGAGTTGAAGATCTCAGGTGATCGTCCTCGTTTTACTACTGCTATATTAAAGTTTGAAGGGGAAGATAATTCTAGTTTTCAGAAGTTTAGAAACTTTGCTATAGTTTCTTTTGTTGAAGGGGGTAATATTTCTCTTGAAAGATTAGAATTGGATCTGAGAGCTTATTTTCCTATGAATAAGCATTGGGATGTGAGATTGTTTACTAATGGAGAAATTTTGGTTAAAATACAGCCATGGAAACAGATGGATGATTTGATAAGAATGGGGGTGATTAACTTGAGATCATGCAAAATAAAATTCAGAAGATGAAGTGCTTGGGAAGGAAATATGGTAGAAAAAAGAAAATCATATGTGTGGATTAAATTGAAAAATGTTCCACCTCATCTGTGGAATAAAGAATCTTTTGATTTGATGGTTAAGCCATTTGCTGATCTTGTTGAATTGGATTCATTAACCAATGCCTGTACTGAGTTTGTGGATGCTATGATGCTGGTTTGTTGCTTAGAATATATAGATATTCCTAAAATTCTGAAGGTGGTTGTTGGAAAGAATCAATATAACATTGAGGTTTCTATTATGTCTATTATGGGTGAATTAAATGAAGGGGAAAAGAAAAAACAGAAGGTGGACCAATTGGATGATACCAATCAAAGTTCTTATCAGGATAAATGGTTTAAAGGAAGGAAGGATAGTGGAACTGGTTCCTCTTCTTTGAAAGGGTCTGAGACTACTTCATGGAATGTTAAGTAAGACTTGAGGAATAATCCATGGAATTCTCCTGCTGCCAGGTTATGGACTGATGCAAAAGTTTTCTATCAGAATAAAAAGTCTGAGTGGGGAACTTGGAGAGAAAAATTATCAAAAGATATTGATGTGGAGCAACAACCAGAACAGGTGGTAACTGATGTGGAAGATTATTGTGAACAGATTATAGACTTGGGGGTTGAACAACAGCCAGAGCAGATGAAGATGAATGATACTTTAGTTCTTACTGATCAAGTAATGGACTGTGGTGAGGGCAATGATGAAGAGGCTGAAAAGAATTCTCAAATTGAAAAAGAATCTAATGTGGTTCTTACCAGGGAGGATATGCTAGACCACAAAGGGGGAGAGACTCCTATTAATGAAGGAATTATTGATAAGAGTGATAATAGTGAGACTGATAAATGGTTAATTCTTCCAACACACTTCAGTAATGATAAAATTTCAGAGAAGGAAGAAGATATACCTATTATTCAACCTATGAATTCCTTGCCACCCATAGAATTTGAAGCTATTCCTAATGTCACTTTTGTCAGGAGATGTTCAAGATTTGTGGATATGGAACCCATGTCTGCATTGGATAGGGCTACTTCTAGAGCTGCAATGAAAAATATCATAAAGAACACTCCAGGTGCTTCTTCTAGTGGATCAGGTGAAAATTCCTCTTCTTTGGGTTCTAATTTTGTTCCAATTCTATTTGATGCTTGTTCTAATAAGCAGTTATAAAATTATGCTTCTAAATGTACTATCATTCTTGAGCCTCAAGGGAGTTTTGATCCCCTTAAAAAAGTGAGGCAAATGGAACAAGAGAGAGCTACTTTTGAGTAGGCTCCAGTTTTTGATTTTGAGGAGATTGTTTTGTTTTCTATGTTAGTTACATGGAATGTTAGAGGTTTGGGTTTGAGCTCAAAAAGGTTTGGAGTTAAAGAATTTTGTCAATTGAATAAATTTGAAATAATATGTTTGCAAGAGACAAAATTGAGCTGTTGTTCTGACAACATTATTAAAAGTCTGGGAGGTAACATGTATGATTGGGCTTGTGTACCTTCTATTGGGGCTTCTGGTGGAATTATGGTTGGTTGGAATAACAAAGTATGGAAGAAAATACAGGAAATTTCTGGTAAATATGTCATGTCTGTTATGTTAAAAAAATAAGAAAAATGGCTTTATATGGACCATTTCATCTGTATATGGTCCTCATTGTAATAAGGAGAGAGTTCTTTTTTGGCAAGAACTCAGAGATGTTAAGAATTCTTTTTCAGGACCTTGGGTTGTGGTGGGTGATTTTAATGTTACTATTAATTCTGCAGAAAGAAAAGGAAAAACAAATCACAGAAAAGACATGGAAGAATTTAAAGAAGTAATTAATGAATTGGAATTAATAGATAGTCCTCTTCATGGAAGAAAGTTTACCTGGACAAATAAAAGAAGATCTCCTTCTATGGCTAGACTTGACAGAGTTTTCTTTAACTCTGAATGGGAAAATTTTTTTCCTTTTTCCAGACAACAAGGTCTTAGTAGCCAGTTATCAGACCATGCTCCTATTAGTTTTGACTGTGGGGAAAATCAACAACAAGCTAAAATTTTTAGATTTGAAAAAATTTGGTTGCAGTCAGATGATTTTATGAAAAGTGTACCTATATGGTGGAACTGTGCTCCTAAGAGTGAATCTGCTGCTAAAAATATTGTTGGTAAACTAAGATTTATGAGAAAGTGCATTAAACAATGGGTACATTCAAATTTTTATAGTGTTAAACAAAACAAGAAAGGTCTGTTGGACAGCTTGTTAGAATGGGAAGTTATAGAGGAGAATAGAGATTTAGAGGATGATGAAGTAATTAAAAAAAATGATATTATCATTCAGTTAAATGACATCCTTCTTCAAGAGGAGCAAATATGGAAACAAAGATCAAAAGCTCATTGGCTTAAAGAAGGAGACAATAATACTGTATATTTTCATAAAATTGCCAATGGTAGGAAAAGGAATAATTTGATTTCTTCTATCACTCATAATGATGTTGAAGTGAGTTCTGAGTTTGGTATAGCCCAGATTTTTTTAGATCATTACAATCAGATATTTGGTCAAAATGTGCCTCATAGATGTCAGTTGGATTGGAATGGTTTATTCCCTTTTATTGATTGGGGTCCTAGTGATATTGAAATTCCTTTTTCTGAAGAAGAAATTCATAAAGCCATTTTTGATATGAATGGTGATAAATCCCCTGGTCCTGATGGTTTTTCTGCTTTGTTTTTCCAAGTCTTTTGGGAGACTGTGAAAATGGATATCATGAGACTTTTTGAGGAATTTTATGAAGGCAAATTGGAGATCAACAGAATTAATTAAGCTCACATTGTTCTTATTCCAAAGAAAAATGAGGCTATTACTGTTAATGATTTCAGACCTATCAGCCTTCTTAATGTGATTTACAAAATTATTATCAAAGTTTTGACTAACAGATTAAATCCCAAGCTTGAGTGGATTATTGATTCATTTCAATCTGGTTTCATTAAGAACAGATTTCTACTTGATGGAGTAGCTACAGCTCAAGAGATTATTGATGATTGTTTTCAGAATAATAAAAAAGGAGGAATTCTTTTAAAATTAGACTTTTCGAAAGCCTATGATATGTTAGACTGAGACTTTATTTTGGAGGTGTTAAAGGCTGAAAACTTTGGTGAGAAATGGATTAGTTGGGTGAATATGTGTTTAAAAGGAGGCATGTCTGCCATTAATATCAATGGTAAACCTGGAAGTTGGATTATGTCTAAAAGAGGTGTTCGTTAAGAAGACCCTTTGTCACCACTTCTTTTTGTGTTGGCGGCTAATTCTTTTACCAGTATGTTATCATTAGCAGTTAACTCTTATCTTATTGAAGGCTTAGGCCCTGTTAATATGAATCATAAAATTGTTTGTTTACAGTATGCAGATGATACCTTGATTTTTTGTAAAAATAAAAGAGAACATTTAATAGTGTTGAAACTGATTTTATATTGCCTTGAGTTGGCATCTGGTTTAAAGATTAATTTTAATAAGAGTGTTCTTATTACTCTTGAGAATAATGAATCTTTACAACAGAATTTGGCTATTATGTTGAATTGTAAATGTGGAAATTTTCCTATTACCTATCTTGGAGTGCCTTTAAGGCCTGGTAAGTTGAAAAAAAATGGCTGGTTCCCTTTGATTGAGAAGATTGAAAGGAGATTATCTTTGTGGAAAGGCGGATCTTTATCTAGAGGTGGTAGACTAGTTTTAGTTAACTCAGTTCTATCCTCTATGTCAATTTTTTGGCTATCTTTTTTTTCTTTTTCCTTCATGGATTATTGATAAAATTGATAAAATGAGGAGAAGATTTTTGTGGATTGGGTCCTTGGACAACAAAAAATGCACTAATTTGGTGAAATGGGAGGAGATATGTAGACCTAGACATTGTGGTGGTTTAGGTATAATAAATTTGAGAATCATGAATAAAGCTCTTTTAGGAAAATGGCTTTGGAAATGGTTTGATGGAAAGCGTGACATTTGGAAACAAATTAGCTTTTACAAATATTTTGAAAAGAAAAGCTGGACAGAATACATACATTCTGGGAGAGCTCTTTTATCATACTTTTGGAGGAACTTTTGTGTTAATATTGAAAGTTTTTTATGCAGCTCTCAAGTGGAGGTTGGAAATGGAAATCATACTTTATTTTGGCTGGACAAATGGTTAGGCTCATTTACTCTGTCATCTTTATTTCCATCCTTATTTGTTATAACATTGTATCCTTTTGCTGCTGTTAATAGCATGAGAAAAAAAGAGAATAATATGAGGAGATGGAATATTCAGTTTAAGAAACAGTTAGTTGGGGTTCTTGTTCCCTAATATTGTTCTTTGATGAGACTTATAAACTCCATCTGTTTAGAGCAAAGGGAGGATAAAAGGAAATGGCTTTGGGAGACAAGAGGGAGTTTCTCAGTGAAATCTTTCTATCAAGTTTTAATTGATGGGGGTGTAAGATATGATTGTGCAAATTTATGGCAGCTTCCCATTTTAAAAGTGAAAGTCCTAGTCTGGTTGGCTCTTAGACAAAGCTTGAACACAAAAGATGTTCTAGAAAAGAAAGGTATCCTTTTGGATAAAACTTGTTGTTTATGTTCTAAATTGGAGGAGAATCATACACATCTTTTCATCAAATGTGAGTTTGTTTACTCAGTATGGAGATCAATTCAATTCAAATTGGAGACTGAGGAAAATTTTAGTTTGGATTCTTTGAAAGAAATTTGGCTTAATTGGAAAACCGGTGATGTTGAGAACTATAAATTGAAAAGGGATGTCATCATTTGTTCTTTGGTTTGGTGCATATGGCAGGAACGTAATGATAGGATCTTTTCTAATAAAAGGAAGAAGTCCCTTGAGCTTTTGAACAAAATTATGACCTTCGCAATATTTTGGCTAGGTTCTGAAAAAGCTTCTGCTCGAGCTGCCAGACTACAGGAGAGGAGGAGAAAGAGGAATGTTGATAGATTCCAAGCTGCTGGAGCGGTTAGAGGAGAAGACAGAGGTGTGGAGAGTATGGTGATTCAGTTAGAATGAGTTACAAAAGGTGCAATAGTGATGTTTTTTGTTTTCTATACTTTAAAACTTTGTTCCAATGTGAACTGCTCTGCTTTTGGTTTTTGTTAGATCTTATGTTGATCTTCCCCTTGTTGGAGATTCATGAGTATGTACAGAGGGGTGTCGTTTTTCTTTCTATGTAGTTTCTGTTATGGACTACAATACTCACTCTTGGTTGGGAGTGTGTATTTTTATGTAACAACCACTTTTGATTAATTTAGCTGGCTGGATTACCTTTGTGGTAGTCCATCCTTTTTCTCAAAAAAAAAGATTAACTTCTAGCATTTCTATGAATTCTTTTGAGGTTACATGATATCATAGCAAAAAATTACTTTACCCAAAAGAGTAAGCTTTTTTGTAGAGAATCAACCTGTAGTGTTTTTGTTGGGATTTTGTCTTTGATTCTTTCTGTAACTTCATGATAATTAGATAGGGTTAGAGTTCTATCATGATTAGGAGTTTGGATTCTATCATGATTAGGAGTTTGAGTTCTATCATGATTAGGAGTTTGGGTTTTATCATGATTAGGAGTTTGAATCCTATTCTAATTAGGAAGTTAGGCTAGAGATATGGTTTTGGTTTCCCTATATATATTCTTCTATTGGTGGAGGAAAAACAATGAAGAAAAAGTAGAGATGTAAGAGATGAGAGAGAGAGAGAGAGAGAGGGTTTCGTAGTCTTTATCCGTGCAAAAGATTACAAGGAGTGGGCTTTGAAGAGAATATGAGAGTTGATTATGTATGTAAGGTTGAGAGATTGAGAGACGAGAGTTGAGTGGTTCCTCTTGTAGTTCTCCCTGATACATAGTGAATTTCTCGTATTGTTGCCCCATGGACGTAGGTCGAAGTTGGTTGACCGAACCACATAAATCTCGGTGTTTTTCTTTTTCTTGATTGTGGTTGTTTTATATCTTGTTGATTATGGGTTGTCTTCTGAGTTGCGCATATCGTGGTAGGTGGGGAGACTGAAATTCCCTAACAAGTGGTATCAGAGCGATGGTGACGGATCCGGGAGCGAGTTTGCAAGATAGAAGACGACGCCGTGCAAGATTGAAAATCAGCGTTACAAGAATCAAGATAAAAAAAGGAAAGGTTACTATAGCAGAACACTGTAGCGTAGCGGACACTGTTCGCGTGGGGATCCGATGCTCCAGATTGATTTGTTAGCCGATTGAGGATTTGGAGGCGGTGTTTGTTGGAAAATTTGATGTAAAAAGACAATGAAAGAAAATTTGACTTGTATTCTCTCAAAATCGTTTATAATTTAGATTCCGATTATAAAAGAGAGGAGAATGAATTTGATTCTCCCCTTTGTTTAAAACTGGATTCTTCTTGGTAGCGATGGAGTGCCTCATTCGAATGCTCGCGTCGAAATTGCTCTCTGTTGACGATCTGACCGTCTCTTATCTCGTGGGAATAATAAACTTCTGTGGAAAGTTTGATAAATAACTCTGAACGATTAAGAACTCCGTACGAGTTAGAACTCTATGACCAGAGTTGTTAGAACCGAAAATTCGGTTAATTGCCAAGCTGAATTTCTGTTGCTGAAGGATTCTCTCAGATTTGATCCTCTGGATCTGAACCAAATCCTCTCTTTTGAAGAATTCGCCTCTGCTGCCAACTCCTCTACGGTTTTCGAACTGAAAATCTTCAACCCCTTATGGTTTTGATCCTCAGAATCCCACCCTTTCTTCGTTGGGTTTGTTGAGTTTTTATAGGGGGATAAGAGGTTGTAACTGCCCTCTAAATCCACTCATAAGTGGACGTGATTTCCTCAGATCGTGGAGAAAATGGTTCTGAAATCGTTCGACTCATATTTGAATGAGTCAAACGCCCATCTCGGCGTTCAGAACCCCAACTCCGCGTCTTAGAATTGAGACGCGAGGTTGGGTGTTGACTGAACACCGACGAACGCGAGGGTCGCTCGCGTTTTGCTTGCTGCAGCTTGGAAACGCTGAGGTCGTGTGCACCTCCTGAGTTGTAACGCAGGGATGACTTCCGCGTTTTAGAAGAAGTTGGTTGACTTGTAACCTCTTCTGTAAGGTGTTGCAAGGACCATCGTTCAGTAATCCTCGCTTGAGTTGTTATGGGGTGTGAAAGTCTTCAGATTGTAACTCTCACCGTTGATTGTGAAGACCACTGAATAGAGTTTTCATTAGTTGTCGGAAGTATCGTTGAATTATAACTCTTCTCGATCTGTGTGAAAAGTCCTCTATTCGTAACCTTCGTTTATTGGCATGAAAGCTATCTGATTGTAGCTTTCATTGTTGGAACTTGATGAGAATCAATGAATATTTGCCCACAGCTCTCTACCAAGCAACTCACCAACTAAATCCAACCTTTTATTTCTAAAATCATTACACTGTTCATCAGCATATCTAATAGTTGCTAATATAATATTGGTCATGTTGTTGTCGCAACCATCAAGATCAATCATCTCAAATATGAGGTCGTGTTTGTAGCGATTATAATGCTGCGGATGTAATGATTTAGAAATCTCTTCTATTTAGATTGTAAGGATGGATTCTGCTTCTTGATTTGAAGGAACCATTGCCTTGTAATCTTGTGGGGATCAGCTATCTATTGTGATTTTTAGATAGCCTACAGAACCCCCTACAAAGTTTTCGAAAGTTCGCGGTTGACTGGGACGAATTTTCAGAATACTTTAGATCCCAAAATTTCGTGGATTGATTGTTCACTCCGTCTGATCTGAAGACATCGTGAAACTGGTTGTCGGAATATTAAAATTCTGTTTCCTCAAACTAAACAAAACAGCTTTTGAGCCTTGATGATACTGAAGGATGAAGCTCGCTCCAGATCAAGTCTGGTGGTTTTGGCGTTGCTGATTGTAATATGCTTTCACCCATCTGATAGACTCCCCAGTTGATTCACCTGTTGCTTCTTGATTTTGGTGACTTTGGTGGCTAACCTCAATTTTTCGGGTAGGTGAACTCTGTGCCTGAGAGTTTGAACGCGTAGGTGAGCCTCGCGTTTGGAATTTCAACCAACTCGAACGTGAGGATCGAGTTTGGGCGGGATTCTGGCCTCGAATCCCGTCCGTTAAGATTTGACAGCTCACAGCTGTCTATAAATAGATCGCTGGAGGTCAAATCAAGAGTCATTCGACTCTTCTTGAAACTCTAACAAAAATTTTCGTTCTCATCTCCGGCAAGCGCTATTCCTCTTCTCCTCCGACGAGAATCTATGGCACCCAAGAAGACTGTCACTCGTCCCTCCAAGTCCGGCGTCGCCGCGGCTCAGGGGTCGGCGCCGTCTGCGTCGGCCGGCGGCGCTGCTGCTCAGGCGAACATGCCGCCCCAACTTCCTTTGATTGGCGGTAAATACGACCTCCGTGGTCATTAAACTTGCTTCGGCAAGTTCTGATCTTTGGATCAACGAGGAAACTCGTTTCGACAACGCGGGGCTCGACTCCGTCATTTGGTATTTTTGACGAGGGGTTCGACCTCCGCGTCTTACATTGTTGACGCGAGGTTCGACCTTCGCGTCTGATGTTTTTTGACGCAAGGCTCGACCTTCGTGTTTGAACATTTTATTAACGTTGGGTTCGACCCTCGCGTCTGAACTTCTTGTTGACGCTAAGTTCGACCCTCGCGTCTGAACTTTACCTTTGTGTTGTCTAACTTTTTCTTTATTTTGTAGTGCGTCATACTAGCGAGCCTCTTCCTTTTCGCCACCATTTTGGGCATGAAGGTGGTGTGGATCTGAATATGACGTTCAATCTACGCCAAGAACTCCCAGTCTTCCGAATTAAGGAGAAGAGTCGTATGGAATTAATCACCCAAGCTTCTCCGGAGACCCTTAGGATATTGATTACGGACGCTCGATTTGAGAACCCGAGCCGCAAGCCAATAGTCAAACCTGGATTCCTCTTCGGGGATTATGTTGACTTCGAGGCCAGCACTGCTTATGATGGGGATTACAAATGGCTGCGGAAAGTTGGAGAACACAACCTTTTCTTGCCCAATATGGAGAGGATGTTCCCCCTATCATACTTCCAGTGTACTTCCATCCCAAGGCGTATGGAGTGGCCCCTGGTTAAAGATCAAGATGGAGTTGTTCTCGGGACCCTGACTTTCCAAGGGGTCCGCACGGTTGGTTATAACCGACTGGTGACAGCTTTACGGCCAGGATTGTTTGCCAATGAATACCCTATTGGCGAAGTGGCTAGTCCAGCAAACACCTTTGCCAAAAGATTTCTGACAAGGAAAAGAGAATTTCCCGCGCATGGATTTAGAACTCCTGGTTGGGTTCATTCTCTAGTGACGGGGTGGTGGACCCGGATGACCAAGTTCGTTTTGGACGAATTGAAAGCACCTCTTGCTCGAGCTGGCTTGCAGATTCCTGTACGGGCCACTAAGTTTGGGATTGTCCAAAGCCACTTTCATTTTTTTCTCCATATTAGAGAAGTATAATCCTGAGACTTGCACTTTCTTCACCCCCGTGGGAGAGTTGGGCTTCGTTCTTCATGAGATGCATGAAGTCTTGGGTCTTCTCCTTGGAGATTTACCGTACGAAGAATTTGTTCCGGGGTCTGCGGAACTTAAAATTTTGAAGAAGACCAATCCTGAAATTTACTCTACTCTCTGGGAAGTCATGTGTCACTTTCACATCTGTATACAGCAGACAGGGGCTCGAGGAAGTGGCATTAAGCAAGTGTCTTGGGCGGAATATCTATTCCAAAACTTGACAAATAAGGGAGCCTTAGTGACTAAGTTATCTGCAAGATCTTTGGAGGAGGTCCAAGCCCGAATCGACGATGCTACCTCCCACTATAGCAATGAGGCCAAGGAAGATGTTTTCCCGACTCATACGGAATTTGAGAGCTTCCACTACCAAGCCTTGCTTCCTATTTCTGACACGGCGCTTTTGGCTGGATACTTAATGCTATGGCTCAAGCGGTGCGTCGTTCCTACCAGGCCGATCGATACTCTTGCTGTTGAGGTGATCTACCCTGCTGTTCTCCTGGCGCATGGGAGACCACTGAATCTGCTTTACGCCATGGTAGGCCGTTTGCAAAGTGGACTGCGGGAGTTGGCCTTGGATTTTGTTGATGTTACCGAGGTGGAGTCTGGGGGCCACAAGACTTTCAAAACTCCTAATCCTAGGGTACCGTTACCGTATACCTATCTGATGGCTTGGTACGTGCTCCACTGTCCTCCTCTAATGAGTGCGGCCTCTCCCCCGGAAGACTCATTTATCCCGTTCGTGCAACGATTAGAATCTGCAAAATGGGAAGGGGGATATATGGTTAGAATTCGTCAAATTTTGTTGCGGGACACCCACTACCATATATGGCGTTGTTTCCCCAATTTTGAAGGTGGCGTCTATGGAGCGGAATATCAAGACGTAGCGGGTCCTAATGGATTCACCCAGCTGAGCGGGGGTGTTTTCCATTGGCTGCTCTCTATCAGGCCAGGTTATTTGATCTTCCGGCAAGGCGCTCACTGTTTCATCGAGCCCTACCAACCCTATAGGTTCGCTCGCCAATTTGGGCACGATCAGTTGTACGTTGGAAATCCTCGTCCTCAGCTCTCAGCTGTGGGCAACATATACGAAGGGGCCAAGGCTTGGTACTATTCTGTGGCAGGTTGTACCAAAGCGACCTTCAGGCTTCCCCACAAAACACCCAACTCCTATACCTCCATAAGGTTCTACAATTGGTATGTCGCTGCTTCTCAGACTCCTAATTACAACTTGAATACATCTTGCCTGAAAGACATTAGGCATATGTATGCTTTAAGGAGAGGGTCTAAAACGTCTCGTCTGAGAGGGATCAACGAGTTTCTATATATTGAAGACCAATCTGCTGGGCAGGAAGAGGAACAAGGAGCTGAGCTTGTTCCAGGAGAGGAGCAACGAGTGGTTGAGCCTCCCACGACGAGAGCAGCGGGGAAAAGAAAGCTCTCTGCAGATGAAGCCGGTCAATATGATAAGCAGATCTGTCGGAAGTTGATAGTTGACTCTCCTCCTCCTAAGGGCCAGCAAAAATCCAAGTTGATGGCCGATGCTATCAGAGCTGCCGAAGATGAAGACTAACAGGAATCTTCAATTGCAGGCCTACCACATAGAACTGGGCTTCGTTCTCATGGCCCAGCCTTATCAAGTGAAATTTCTTCTTACCATCCCCCCGAAAACGAAGAGGGCGAATTAATGGCTGCAGATGCAGAATCTGCTCCAGTAATGGACCTTCCTAAATCTCTTGCATCGGAACCAGGGGTCTCGAAGAGAATCCATCCTCTCCTCCTTCAGTATTAATGTCACAAGCTAGTGATTTAATTCCTAGTCCTACAACGGGACTTATGACTAAACCGGTCGCTGGCACAAATCTTCCTGAACCTTCAGCTACTCGGGATGATGAGGAGCAAGTTGATTATGAGGGCTCCTCGATTGGTGATGAAGGTGACAAAGATAGGGGTGAAGAGGATGCTGAAATTAGCAATGCGCCAGGTGACGGCGAAGGAGACGATGGCCATGATTCCATGGATGACATCACCACTTTTGATGATGCCCCCAAGGCTCCATCCGATAAAGCATCTGGTTATACTCCTTTCTATCTCACCGGTAAGCTTGGTTTGTTTCGACTTCTTCCGCACGCTTTTTCCACGTTCCGACCATGTTTTCGTGCAGGTTCACCTACTCCTGTGACTACTACTGCTGCTCCTTCTTCAGAATAAGAACTTGCGCCGGCGTTGACTCCTTTACCAGAGCAACATCTACCCGGCTCACCCATAGCAACTGCTTCACCTGTAGCGTTGCTTGAGACTACTGCTGTGACTCCTCCTTTGGAACAACAGCTCGTGCCAGTGTCAGCTCTTGCGTAAGAGCAGCCTCTACCTGCCTCATCTACTATAGCTGCTTCGCCTACCGCATTACTGAAGATCTCGCTTACTCCAACAGAGGCATGGCCAACCACGTCTCAGGCAAGGGAGATGATGACTTTGACCTTATGCCCTTCACAATTGAATGTTTCTACCGCTTCTGCAGCTTCGACGCCAGGATCCCCTGCAACAATTTCGATGGCTAGAGGGGTGTCTTCGGCTGTGGTTTCCAGTCTCACTGACGCACCTGAATTTCTTCAGATCTCTCTGGTATATCTAAATAGCCTTGCGAAGATGGTGGTTGAATACATGGTGAATGGCCGAAGAACTTTGAACTCCTTTCGACCTCTTCTGGAGGCAGGCTTGAATGGAGTCAGGAGTGTGGGCAACACTCAGTGGTTCGAGCGCTGTTCAGAAATTATTCTCTGTTTGGAAGAGCAATTACAACGCTTCGAAACATTAGGCCACAAAGAACTTCAGCCACAAATCGTGTCAACTTTGGCTAGTCTTCAGGTCGCAGAAGCGGCACGCCGAGAAGCGATGGAACGGGACTTAGCTGAGAAAGAGCGTCAGATCATGGAGCTTCGGGAGCGTAACATTCGGAAGCGAGCAGAATTAGAACACTCAACTGCTTATATGAATTCACTTCGGGACAGACTTGTTGAAGCTGAAGCCGAAGTCCTACGATTGAAGGCTGAACTTTCCCGCGAAGAAGGAATTGTCAATATCCTTAGTACCCAGAATGCAAGTGGTACTTTGGAATATCATACGCAGGCTCAAGCCCTAGAACAGGCCAGGAACGAAGTGGCGGCCACCATCATACCCAGTGAGGAGGAACTCCGAGCGAAGGCTGAAGCCATGGTGCGAGCTACTCACGAGGAGGAGTTAGCTGAAGTTAAGGCTCAGCTTATCTCTTTTGATTTGATGCGTGAGTAAATTTGGTTTTTGTAATGTTCTTTTGACAAGAACAAGGTTGTTTTGTATCACTTTCTTCTAGCTCTTGAATAAAAAGTGATATTGGTCCCTCATTGTTTCTTGCATTTGTCATGTTTTGATTTTAAGTAACAAATCACGAGAAACACCCAAGGTGTATTCATGACTTAGCATAGATTTCCAGGATAACCAGGATTTAGAAAGTTTCCTTTATTATCATTTAAGATAACTCTAGAAAATTTCAAAATGTTGGGGATAAATGTTGAATCATTCTCCCGGAACAGAGCTAAAGAGTAGAATTCTTCCTGTGTTATTTTGACTTTAAACACTGAAAGAAGTCTATAGGCGCCAGAGGTGTAATTTTAACTTGGCGTGGACTTTTTTCCTGTGGGGAGATTCCGAACTTTTTCTTATTATCACTAAGGACAGTTCTGGAAAATACTTAGTCTATTGGGGATCTTATGAGAACACCTCTTATATAGTGGGATAAAAGGGTTCAAATAAGAGGGTTTAGACTGTTAGAGGTGTGAGATTAACATAACAGGAAAGGACGTTGCGATCAGAGCAATTTTGAGGACTTATCGCTCTATTAGAGAGAATCGATAAGTTGGTTTTCGTCAGAGGTGTAACTTTAACGTGACGAGAGAGAGATTGCGATCGGAGCAATTCTGAGGACTTATCGCTCTATTGGGGAGAGTCGATAAACTGATATTTGTCAGAGGTGTAGTTTTAACGTGACAGGAGAGAGATTGCGATAGGAGAAATTCTGAGGACTTATCACTCTATTGGAGAGAGTCGATAAGTTAATATTTGTCAGAGGTGTAGTTTTAAAGTGACATCTATGGGGGAAAATATTTTATGTCTCGCTGGGGAGAATTGCTAAGTGTTTTATCATCAGAGCGATGAATTGTGATACTTGTGACTTGAACAAGATTTTGGGGAGTTTTATTACCCCACTGAAAGGAATTGATAAACTGATTATTTATTGCTCTGCTGGAGAGAGCTAATAAATTGACAATAATCTGAAGGATTTTTTTTAAGAATTATCGTTCTGTTAACGAGAATCGATAAGTGGATTCTGACAGAGGAGTTATAGCCACACTGGTATTTTGTGTCAGCTAAACTTAAACTCTGTAAGGATGATGACTGGCTGGGGTGT
>BQKN01044185.1:812-19414 GCA_022839385.1 Asparagus kiusianus
TCGTCGAGCTGTGTTAAGGGACCTATAGGCAGTTTTATACGCCTACAATGGATCCGGGAGCAAATTTGCAAGATAAAAGACGATGTCGTATAAGATTGAAAATTGGCATTACAAGAATCAAGAAGAAAAGAAAAGAAAAAGGGGAAAATTAATATAGTAGCGGCACATTGTAGCGGTCGAGAACTGTAGATAGATACTGTATCAGGAACACTGCAATGGAACGCGGGTACTGTTCATACAGATCTAACGGTTGAGATTGATTTGTCTTTTGGTCGATGATTTGGAGGCGGATTTTGGTGATTCAGGAGTCATTCCTAGGGTTTTTCGACGTGCTGAGTTTATTTTTGGTATCAGTTTTATCAAATTCAATCTTTATAATGATTGATTTGAATTTTGATCGTGGTTAGAGAATGATGACTTCTTCGGGTCCAAAGTTTGATATCCCGCTAGTCAACGACAAGACAAATCTGATGACAGATAGGGAAAACGAGTATATGATAGATGAGACTAACGTAGAGAATCATATGTGATTCTAGCAGTAGAGTTATCAGCATATAATTATTCAAAGCCATCACATGAGTAGTATTTGGTAAATGTGTAGACTTGAGGAGGATAGTGCCAGATTAGGTGGAGCTTGCAAGCTGACACGACCGAGTGACACACAGGGTAATGGAGATGGTGACATTAGACTTGAAGATGACGAGTGCTTATATTCGGTTCAATCCAAGTGATGTAGGAGATAGAGGCATCTGGCTCGTAGTGTGGAGTAGGAGAGGTGCACTGATATGATTCGAGACGAGTAATGCAGGTGGAGCACAAGGACAATAAGTAGAGGGAGGCTATTATCAGGCTCAAGTTGGGAGGACAAGCATGATTGATTTGATTTTATTATCAGAGGTGACGAAGATCTCTTGGTGCACACAAGAGAGGTGGAGGCACCACGGTGAAGAAGATAATAGTGAGGGCCACAAGACAACTAGTTGGAGTGCAGGTGTTTTGATTAGGAGTGTGGCTACTTCGATTTAAAGTGTGAAAGAAATAGAAGACTCTAAAGGGAGAGACAAAGTTTCAAGATGACGATGATATATCTTCAAGGGAGTTTGGGAATCAAATCCAAGATGGAGATTGTTAGGATTGTGTCTTTGATTCTTTGTATAACTTCATGAGAATTAGATAGGGCTAGAAATCTATCATGATTAGGAGTTTGGATTTCATCATGATTAGGAGTTTGAATCCTATTCTAATTAGGAAATTAGGCTAGAGATAGGGTTTTGGTTTTCCTATATATATTCTTCCATTGTTGGAGGAAAAACTAAGAAGAATAGAGTTGAGAGAAAATATAGTAGAGAGAGCTAATATTCTTGTACTCTAGGTTAGCAGATGGCGTAGCCTGATTCAATAATATTGTGCGAGAGGTGAGGGTTTCGTGATCTTTATCCGTGCAAAAGATTACAAGGAGTGGGCTTTGGAGAAAATATGAGAGTTGATTATGTATGTGAGAGGTTGAGAGATTGAGAGATGAGAGTTGATTGGTTCCTCTTGTGGTTCTCCCTGATACATAGTGAATTTCTCATATTGTTGCCTCGTGGACGTAGGTTGAAGTTGATCTAGCGAACCATGTAAATCCCGGTGTTCTTTTTTCGTGATTATGATCGTTTTATATCTTCTTGATTGTGGGTTGGCTTTGGAGTTGCGCATATTGTAGTAGGCGGGGAGAGTGAAATTCTCCAACACTTGGGATGGGCTAGGTCCAATCCCATACTCAGGATCAGAGAGGCAGACACAACCCACTTTCACCTATGTGGGCTCGGCTAAGATTCGGCCCAGCCTTGAACCAGGCAAGCCGGTTCACAAGCATGAACCGACCCGGCCCACACCTTCCCCTAACTAATAACTATTCTCTCTATAAAAATTGAAATATGGGTAAATTTCATTAAACTCCTAAAAAAGTTGGGTGTTTGACACTAAACCCCTAATACCTTTGAACTCTTACTAAACCCTGAAAGCTTTTGGCAAAAAACTTCCATATTAACGTTGTTAAGTAATGTACGGTTAAATGACCAAAATACTACCAAGAAATTTTGAAAGAAAATATACAATAAGTCTAGTTTTTTTCACTTAACCCCTAATAACTTTTGCTAGAGATCCTTAATAATGTTTGTTTATCATTTTCAGGGTTCTTATCAAATTTTTAGGAGGTTAATTCTAATTTCAAAGTTTAAAATGGATTGTTTATAATTTTAGATTTTTGGGGAGCTATTTGTAATATTGAATAGTCCTTGTATTTTATTTTTAGGTATTCTTGTAATTTTGTATTTTCATAGGCCTTTTTGTAATTTTAGATTTTTAGAAGTTATTTGTAATTTTTATGTTTTATAGTTTATGTTTGTTGTTTTTGTAGTTTTCAAGGGGTTATTTGTAGTTTCATATTTTTCCGATGAATATTTGCAATTTTGTATTTTTAAAAGATTTTTTTATAATTTTATAGGTTAATTTGCAAATAGGAATGATTTGAGAGGTATATCTTAGTTTTGAGGGATAATGTTCATCAGTGTGTAATTGTGGGGTACTGCTCTTATGGGGTTAAGTGCAAAAAACTTATCGGGTTTCAAAAAATTTTAGAGCTTACTCCAACAGATCTAAACTTGTTAGAGAAATATTGAAATTTATCTTTAAAAATATTAAGGAGAGAATCATGTGATAATTTTTTGAAATGTAAGGCTAATAGTAAACCATTAATCCCTCCTCTACATACAAAAAAAAGAGAATTAAAAATGTCATTATCAGAATTTTTGAAATGAATAATAAAGATAGTAAAAGTATGATTATTAGATTTTTGTAATTATGAATAATTATGAATTGATTAGAATTACTAAATATTTGATTTTAATTAGAATTTTTTAATCATGGATAAATTTAATTTGATGAGAAGCGTGATTACAGGCAGGAAAAAAAACACACTATACAAGAATTCCAATTTATTATTAAAATAATATACCACACATTGCATTTTTTGAATGCTTAAGTGACATTTTTTCTTGTGAGTTTAGTAATACCCCCAGTTTCTCATTATATATAAAGGAGATATCCCAGTTAGTCTCCTTAAACAATAACCTGACCTCTTCTATACAAATAATATAGGTACAATTTTTACTACACATAGTGTGATTCACAATCTCTCTGCCCTCTAGCCTTCTTCTTTCTTCTCCTCCATCCACTCCACCGTGGGCGCACCCCAGGACCTGGGCCTAACCCCAAACACGAAGAACACGACCATCTCCACAATATCAAACACCTTATTGTCATCCAACAATTTGTTCCACAGCCCGCTCACTATGCAGTAGTTGTTGTTGTACGGCATCTTGTGGTGCGCCCTGTGCATATCTCTCGAAATCAGCACCCCTGCCCTCTGTAGGGCCTCCACCCACCGTGGCACCCTCCCTTTAGTCCCGTGGGCCCACGCGTGGAACTGCTGACTCAGCACGAGAAGCCCGGCACAAACGCCAATAAAGGCGTGGGCCGCCGCAGCTGTCGATTCATCGCCGTCAGTGCTGACGACTGCAAGTTCCAACGGGACGACTGCGAAGAACGCCCCGCGAGCGAGGGCGTAGAGGTTGTTGGCGGGCTGTCGCCGGGTGATGTTCGACGGTCGACGGTGGTGGCGCTGGAAGGCCTCGATCTGCGAACCGAAGATCGGGGTCGACGGGCCGCCGTAGTTGTCGACGGCAAAGTGGTAAATTCCTGTAGCAAGGTCCGCGAGAGTGTATCCGAGGACCGCGGCGAGGATGGGTTTGATGATCGTGCCGGAATGGACTGCAGCAAGGACTGAATTGGTCAAGGCGATGATGATAGAGAGAGAGCCGAGTGCGACCCAGGCCCGATGAGCCCAGGTTGACCGGACTGACTGGTCAAGACCAAGAGGTGCGAAAGAGGTAGAAGACGGTGGCGGAACATGTTCCTTAGTTTCAACGACTGGCGTAACGACGGTACTCGAACGGCGAGCGTGGAGAGCCGCTAGAAGGCGGCATATCGGATTTTGGCTCCGGCGAAGATGAGGAGGGAGAGAAGCTATCATTGCCCTGGATTTTGTGGAGAGCTCTACAGGCAGACTCCCCTTAATTCTTTGATGATGGAGAACGCACAGAACATATATTGCTGGTTTAAACACTATTTATTCTAGGAATAATGCAACATAGAAATTAATACAAAAGAGTAAATTTTGGGAGTTACATACTGGGGGTAACATCTAGCCATAGATTAAAAGCATCCGCTTGAAAAGAAAACAGTAACGTACATCTTTACAGCAGCAATTACAATAGGTGCTACAGTAGCCATGGGCCGCTTAGCGCTACAGTAAATGCCCGGTGTTACAGTAACCGGGTCGCTTACTGCTACAGTGACCGCGGGTCACTTTAGCGCTACAGTCGCATGTTGCTACAGTAACCGCGTTTGGTTGCTTGATGCTACAGTAGCCGGGGTCGCTTGGTGCTACAGTAGCCACGGGTCGCTGCTATGGTAACCGAGGGGTGACTTTGGTGCTACAGAAACCGCGGGTCGCTTGGTGCTACAGTAACCGCGGTGTTGCTTGGTGCTACAGTAGCCGCAGGGGTCACTTGGTGCTACAGTAGCCGCGGGTCGCCTGCTGCTACAGTAACCGGGGGGGTCTCTCTGCTGCTACAGTAACCGCGGGTCACTTTAGTACTACAGTTGCCTGTTGCTACAGCAACCATATGTCACTCTTGGTGCTACAGTAGCGCGGGGTCACTTCCCTGCTACAGTAACCACGGGTCGCTCTTGGGTGCTACAGTAGCCGCTGGCAGCTTGCTGCTACAGTAACCGCGGGGGGTCGCTTGCTGCTACAGTAACCGCGGGTCGGATCCGTCCGACCCGCTGTTTTGATCCCCAGACACGTTTTCGATGGTTTTGAGCGATTTTCTCGGGATTTATCTATTCCAGGGGTTCCCAACTGACTTGATATCATCCACAAACATGGTTAGGCCGTTATTAACTGAAAATATGGTCAAATCCATCATTCTTATCCGAAAACCCCCAACTGAAGCCTATAAATACGAGCATAGGGCCTCCTTTCAGCGGGGGATTAATTATCAAGAAGAGGAGGTGCTGCCGACTTGGAGAGCAAGGGAGCACGAATTTCAGCAATGGCTAACAAGATCCCGACGAATTCCAGCATAAAGAAGGAGCAATTCGAAGGATCTGAATCCCGTTCCCGTCCGTTCCTTGAGATTAGGCTTGGTATTAATCTCGAGAAGAACTACTGATTTCGCTTGGTCGATTTTAGCGCTTTAAGCAAATACCTCCTTGGTGAGATAGGAGCTCTGCCAAATTTTCAACAACCGGATCTGATCAAAGGTGGTCCACGGATAAACCCCGGCACAGGCGAGGACACCCACGCAAGCAGGAGACGATAAACGGATCTTGCGTTTATTTTCAAGAGAATTGTATCTTTTATTTTCATTGTGTAAAGGTCTTATAAAAAGACCGAACTTTTTTGAACTTATTATAACGATAAAAGTTGTAATGAGTTATACAATGAAAAAATAATTTTCGACGGAAACACTTCGGACGATCGCCAGAGATGGATCTAAGAAGGTTATCGAGAGTACGATTTACCACTTCAGTTTGCTCGTCCGTTTGAGGATGGTAAGCAGTACTGAATTTATGTGAAGTATTGAATCGCTGCTACAAGGTCCGGCCTCCAAAAGTGGGATAAGAACTTGGAATCACGATCAGATGTGATGGATTTTAGTACTCCATGAAGGCGAACTATCTCCCAAAAGAAAAGATTGGCAATGTTGCTAGCATCTGATGTCTTCTTGCATGGAATAAAGTGCGACATCTTTGAAAATCTATCAACAAAAACAAAAACAGAATCCATGCCCCGTTGGGTTCTAGGGAGTCCTAACACAAAATCCATCGAGATATCATGCCTGCATGGAAAATCAAAAACAGGTAAGGGTGTATACAATCCCGTATTTTGGGACTGTCTCTTAGCAACTTGACAAACTAGATAGCGTCGCACATATATTTTTGTTCTCTTCTTTAGTTGAGGCTAATAATATCGCTCTTCAATGGAATCAATCATCTTTTCATGCCCCAAATGTCCTCCAAACCCAACAGCATGAATGTCTCGTATTATCTGCTCTCTTAGTAAACTCTGGGGTATGCACAACTGATCTCCATAAAATAAATAACCATTATGGATATGAAAACCTTTGGCAAACTGATTTTGTTGGCAGTCATTCCAAATCTCCTTAAAGTCTTTGTCTTCTGTATACAGCTCCTTTAAGTATTCAAATCCAGTCACTTCTTCCTGCAGAGTCATTAATAAACTAGCTCTCCGACTGAGTGCATCTGCAACCTTATTCTGCTTCCCAAACTTGTGCTTCAAAACAAAGGTGAAACGCTGCAAAAACGCGACCCAACGAGAATGCATACGATTAATGATAGCATGACTATTAATGGACTTCAAAGCCTGATGGTCAGTATTAAGTAGAAACTCTCGCAAGTTCAAATAGTGCTCCCAATGCTTCAAAGACTGAACTACGGCATATAACTCTAGCTCATATGTGGTCAACTTCTGTCGAGCTTCGCTGAGTTTCTCGCTATAGAAAGCAACTGGACACCCTTCTTAGGATAAAACACCACAAATTCCTATGATAGACGTATCACAATCAACTTCAAACACCTTTTAAAAATCTAGAAGAGAAAGCACTGGTGCTTTGGATAACTTATCCTTGATTAGCGCAAAGCTACGATCCGCATCTTCCCCCTAATTAAACTTGCCTTTCTTCATGCATTTAGTGATAGGCGCTACAATGCTGCAAAAATTTCTGACAAATCTTCTGTAGAAAAATGCTAGGCCATGAAAAATACGAACTTCGCTAACAGTTTTCGATGTAGGCCAATCTTGAATAGCATGCACCTTCTCTTCATCAACATAGATGCCCTCTGCACTAACAACAAAGCCCAGGAATAAAAGGCTACTAGTCATGAAGTTGCACTTCTTTAGATTGATGTATAACTTGTTCTCATGCAAAACTGTTAGTACCTCCCTCTAGTGATCTAGATGCATGGTCTCAGTCTAACTATAAATTAGGATATCATTGAAGTAAACTACAATAAACTTGCCGATAAATGATTTTAATACCTGATTTATCAACCACATGAAAGTGCTAGGAGCATTAGAAAGGCCAAAAGGCATGACCAACCATTCATACAGGTCTTCTTTTGTCTTGAGGGCAGTATTCCACTCATCTTCTTCTCTAATCTAAATCTGATGATAATCTCAATCTGATGATCTATTTTGGAGAACACTTTTGATCTAGACAACATATCTAGCACGTCTTCCAGGCGAGGGATAGGAAATCAATACTTCATGGTAATCTTATTGATAGCCCTACTATCCACACACATGTGACACTCTCCGTTCTTCTATGGGACTAGTAATGCTGGCACGGCACACGGGCTCATGCTAGCTCGTATAAGGCTTTTCTGGATGAGATCGTCTACCTGTTTCTGCAAGCTCTCCCCTTCATTCGATCTCATCCGATAGTGTGGGAGATTCAATAGCCGGGATCCAGGGATGAAGTCGATTTGATGTTGAATGTCTCGAAGCAATGGTAATTCGGAAGGAAGTTCGTCAGGCATAACTGCATCAAATTATTGCAAGAGGGTCTGTACTTCAGGTGGAATTGTGGTGGAGGCAGAGTCCTCATCTCTTGATACAATAAGAGCATAAACCTCATCAGATTGCTTCAAATCTTTTACAAAATCTTCATTGTCAATGACCAGAAAAAGTCTTCTTTTCAGCAACATTTGTTTTGATTGCCATTGGATTGGAAAACAAGACTCTGATACTAATTGACGCAGTGCAGAAGTAATCGGAATCCACCAAGAGGTGTTCTCTGAATCCACAAAGAACGATCTCCAAATCCACAAAGAAAATATTAAAAGGGAAATTTTATTGACGAAAAGTTATTATCCTTTGAGGTTATATGACTCTTCTTAAATAGAAAAATAAACAAGACTTAGTAAGACTAGAATTATAAAGAAATAAAATGTATCAAATATCCTAAAAAAGGCCACCTATAATAGAGAAAATAAATTATGAATCAAAATTGAATTTGTTTCCTAATCTAATTTGACTCTAATATTAAATTTATTTTCTTATCTAAATAAACTCTAACTTTATTACTAAAAATAAACTAAAAGTTGATTATTTTTAGATTTTAGCCAAAACTATGTATTACTAATGAGATTTTAAAATTTTGACAATCTATTTGGCTCCGTCTCGTTGAGATAGACGGTTTACGTATATAATATATCAGAATCCGCCGTCTGGGTTGAAAGATATGATTATTTCTTTGCGAAAGTCAATATACATATAAATTTGTATTTAGCTCGGGATCGTCCGAATCCTCCATGAAATTTTTGTTAAGCATCCTACATCAGTCTCCCCTTGTTGAAAGAAGCTCGACCCCGAGCTTATATTTATTAGAATAGTAGCTTCATTATTAAATAATTTTCTTCTCTTGCAACGATCAGAATCCACCTTGTATTTAGCATTAATTTTCTCCATTTGTTCTTTTACCTCCTCTGCTAGGACTTTTTCTATATCAAACGTGTGTATGAATCTTACCCATGACATGTGTATGTAATTAGCAGCATGTGGCTCTGTAGTTGACATGAAAAACTCTTCCAAATATTTTCCCTGTTGCTTCCCATATTCTAGGGTCAGCGGTATAATCTCATCGTTATTGAAATTATTGATGATTATTGCTTCCAAAAAAGAATTTTCTCCCTCATACTCCATAAATTCTTTCATCTTCTTTGCCTCAAGCCCTCCACCAAACAATTCACACATACCATAAATTACCTCACTCTCTATTTTATCTTTCTCCTCTATCAGGACATCATTAATATGTGCAATATCACTCATAACCTTTCTGAAAATATCATGCATAATATCCATCTTCCCTATCATATCCCCATCAGCATCATGAATCTCATGCATAATGAGTGTTTGCACCTTAGTAGGAATTTCGGTAGGGGTAGGTTCTTCTTTTTCAGTTACAACCAAGTCATAGACCTCTTCAGATTGCTTCAAGTTTTCTCCTAAAGCCTCGTTGTTTGTCACCAAGAGTCTCTTCTTCTCAGTAGTCTTTATCTTAGATGGCTCCTTTTCTGTAAGAGGCATGAGCACAACTCGACGACCATCCTTCTTAAAGATATAAACATTATTCTTCCCCTTGTACGTAGCATCAACATCAAACTATCATGGCCTGCCTAACAGAATATGATAATCATTCATCTCAACTACATCACACAATGTCTCATCAACATAATTTCGGCCAATGGAAAAAGATACCCGACACACCTCATCAACCTACACGTCATTACCCATACGAATCCAACCGATCTTGTAGAGAGGTGAGTGTTTCTCTATATTAAAACCTAACTTATTCACCATATGCCGAGAGACAAGATTCTTGCTACTGTGACTATCAATGATAACGTCACGAACATTCTACATTGTAGGCTGTCTAAAAATCACAATGGAAAGCTGACCCTCAAGGGAAGTCACAATCAAACGACTTTCTAATCACTGCATTTGCAACCCCGCAATCGCCACAAACACGATTTCATTTCTGAGATGATTGATTTTGATGGCTGCGACAACAGCATGATTAATATTATATTATCAACTATTAAGAATGCTGATGAGCAGTGTAATGATTTTAGAAGTAAAATGTCAGACGTAGTTGGTGAGTTGTTGGATAGAGAGCTGTGGGCAAATATTCGTCTAAAAAGACACTATGGATGTTGATTCCCGACTAATTCTCACAACGAAAGCTACAATCAAACAGCTTTCGCGCCGGCAATCGAAAGCTGCAAATAGAAGACTTTTCATACAGATCGATAGGAGTTACAATTCGACGACCCTTCCGACAGCTGATGAAAAACTCTATTCAGCGGCCTTCACAATCGAGAGTGAGAGTTACAATCTGACGACTCTCATAATCTCGTAACAGTCAAAGATCAATAAACAGCGGTCTGTGCAATGTCATAATAGAGGTTACAAGTCAACAACCTCTATCAAATGCAGAAATTCACTTCTGCACTCCTCAAATTCGAAACGCACACAAACTGTGCGTTCTTCAACGGACAGATAACTCCGAACACAGAGTTAAAGCACAAAACGCACACGTAACGTGCGTTCTTCAATAGACTCAATTATGAGTCCCAAACTCTTGACGCAGAGTTGATTTCAACGCACCAGCGACCTGTGCGTTTTCAAGTCCAGAACGCATGCGGCCTGTGCGTTTCCAACCTTTGACAAAAGTTTAACTCTGCGTCTCAGACTTTAGACGCAGAGCTAAGGCCCAGAACGCCAAATCAGGCGTTTGACTCGTTCAAGCATCAGTCGAACGGCTTCAAAACCGTTATCCCACGTTCTGAGGGATTTTCGCCCACTCAGGAGCAGATTTAGGGGTTGGTTACAACCTAATCCCCATATAAATAACCGACTTACTCAACTGAGTAAGGGGGGGATCGTATTGGATTGGTTGATAAAATTCTGTTGGCAAAACCGCAGAGGGTTGAGGTGAGTTAGCATCAAAACCGCCTAAGGTCTACAATTCTCGGCAGTTCAACAGCACGGAGGAGATCTGTGGAAGGTCAAGGAACTGATCAACGATCAGTTAATCAAATCCCAGAGAATCCCTTCATCAGTGGAGAATCAACTTGGCTATTAACCGAATCTTCGGTTCTAACAACTCTGTTACAGAGTTTCAACTCACTCTGAGTTCTGAAACTCATTTAAGAGTTTGTGATTAAGCTTGCGACGTAAGTTAATCATATCAAACCAGTTATTCGGTTTTCAACAACTCTCTTCAGAGTTCTCAACTCATTCCGAGTTCTTTATACTCATCGAGAGTTCTAAACCGAATTCATCAAACAAGTCAATTGTTCCAGTGAGATAGCACGGTCGGATCGTCAACGGAGAGCAAGTTCGACGCGATCAATCGAAGGAAGCACTCCATCGCTACCAAGAAGAACCCAGAATTAAACAAAGGGGAGAGTCAATTTCATTCTCCTCTCTTTTGTAATCGGAATTCAATTTGTAATTGATTTTGAGAGAATACAAGTCAACATTTCTTTCTTGTCTTATTACATCAAATTTCCAACAAACAAAAGATGGCGACTCTGCTGGGGACTAGCTTCTCTGATGAGGAAGTGGTGGCGCAATCCGACGTCCACCTCACCGGAACCACCGTCGAAACTCTCGTCGTAGAGTTCGACCAAGCCAAGTTCGAGGAGGTTCTCTCCTCTGGGTCGCTTAGCCCTAAAGCTAGGCGTGATACCCACAAGACCTCTAAGGAGGTCACCACTGCTGCTGAGATGCCAAAGAGAGCCCTCTCTTTTGGCCAAGACCTTAAACTCGCTCTGCGAGTTGAAGATTCCTCCCCCGTATCATTACGGCGCATAATAGGTCAAAAGAGACCTATGTCGGAGGAAAGCCTAATCAACGCCGACGATGCTGCGGCCAAGGCGTTGAAACAAGCGAAGAAAAACGCCGCTCGACGGAGGAGAAGATCCATGCGGCGAGCATATCTGCGGAATAGCCGAACTTCGGCCCAACGCAAGAACTGCGTTTCTGAAAATTTGCCCGAACCCTGCGTTTCTCCTCTAGAACGCACACTTCGTGGCAACGAACCCGACTATGAGCCTCGGGTTATCCAGCTCAAACGCGACCCTCAATGGCGCGTTGTTCAACCCAGACGCACACCTCAGGAGTGCGTCCCAAAACGTGACCCCCAAAGGCACGTTCAACCATCCCAACGCACACCACAGCTGTGCGTTCAGTCAAAACAGGACCCCCAGGGGTCTGTTCAAACATCTAAACGCACACCTCAAGGGTGCGTTCAAACAAAACCTGACCCTCAGGGGTCTGGGTCATCAACCAAACGCACATCACAAGTGTGCGTTCAAACAAAGAACGACCCTCAGGGGTCTGTTTCAACATCAAAACGCACACCACAAGTGTGCGTTCAATCAGGACAAGATCCACAAGGATCTGTTCCATCAGTAAAACACAGGCCTCGACCTCGTGTTTATAAACCAAAGCGCGACCTTCATGCTTCGCTTCAAGAACATGACACGGTCCGTCAGGTTCAAAAAGGGCGGCATGGATTTAATGTTCATGTCCAACCCATTCAAAGGCAGGGGGTTCCATCTCCACCTTCACAAAACCGTTCCCAGGTCTCCGACTTGCGGGAACTACTATCAAGAGGAAGGCCAACACAGCAAGTGGCCCATTCTTGTCAGTGTGAACGGCTCATTTCCGCTGTCCTATCTGAATGCAGTTGTTGTTCACCTACGCCTAGGCAGTCGGTGTTCAACAGGTTAACGAGTGTCGTTAGACCTCCCAAACGACAACGACGACAGAAGAAGGCCTCTGAAATTGAATATCCTGAGGTCACCATTAACATGATTGGAAGAGGAAGAGCTTCACATTCTGATTCTGACGAGTCGCAAAGAAGTCATTCCCCAACTGTTAGGGAAATTTGCGACCAATTCGAAGGAGTATATCGGAATACTCGGACTCGGACAGGAGCTATTCGTCCGGTTGACTATCAAAAGTTAGCCAAAGGGATTACAACAAGTGATGAACATTCGGCAATAGCCGAATCTCAATCTTCAAGTTCTGTCGGAGTACGAGAAGTTTCTGCCTACATGGCAGCGAATCCCGAGGATATAGCCAAAAGGGTAGACGAACATCACGTCATACTCCAAGCGCAACAAGAGACCCTTCTTCAAATGAAGGATATGTTAGCCCAGCTTCTGGCAGAAAAAGGGCAAAAACCCGAATCTTCCCGGAGGACAACGTCAAAGGGAAAGCAAAAAGCTCACGAACATTCAGATCGTGAGACTCACAATCTGGAATCCTCTTCTGAAGGTGAGAAAGAGGTGGAAAGAGAACTCCATCCTCAGTCCACTAAAATGGATGAATTGGAAGCTCGCCTCAATGCAATCGCCAACAGAAGTGAGCTCCGCGAAGAAGGAGTAGTGAGGCCTTATCCTGCTGAGTGGGATATAGCTCCCTACCCACCAAAATTCAAAGCTCCAACATTACAGCCTTTCGATGGCACGGGATCACCAAATCAGCATATCTACTACTTCAAGTCTCAAACCGGAGATGTAGTAGCAAATGATGCTATCCTGACTCGCTTGTTCATCGGCACTCTTAAAGGGGTAGCCTTTGAATGGTTTATGAAGCTGCCTGCTGGGTCTATTCAGAGATGGGTAGATTTGGAAAGGCTTTTCCTAGCCAGGTTCTTTGAGGATGACACCGAGGTCTCGGTCCCGACTCTTCTCGCCACTAAACAGAGGAAAGGAGAGTCTATCAAGGCTTATGTAGAGAGGTTCCGCAGCATGGCATTACGATGCCCCTCAGGTATGACTCAATCAACCTTGGTTGAAACCTGCAGGCACAACCTGCAGACCCAACTCCTTGCTCAAATGGGGGTAGCAGAATGTCGCTCCTGGAGACAACTGGTATCGCAAGGAGAACAAGCCGAAGAGATTGTAGCTCGGGTGAAAGCCGAAGAAGCTGCACAGCCCAAACCGCAACAACAACAACAACAGCAGCGTAATCAGAACAATACCCAACGGTCTAAAGGAAAAGAGACCTTAGCAGCTGATTACACACGAGTGCCGCCTCCCACGAATCAGGGCAAAACGCCTAATAAGCAAAAAGCGCCCAAACAATATTCCTTCAAGGAGGAGCATGTGGACACCTTGTTCCAGCTGTTGCGGAAGAACAATAAACTACAGCTTCCCGAAATCCGGAAGCCGGATGAAGCAGGGAAGATAGATGACCCTAATTACTGCCGCTACCACAGATTCCTGGGTCATCCTACCCGGAGATGTTACGTCTTTAAAGATATTCTCCAAAATTTGGTGGACGCTAAGGTGCTCACTCTGAAGCCTGAGCAAAAGACGGTGTCTACTAACATGATAGCAGTGCAGTTCGGTGACTTCCCACCAGTGGCCACCGCAGATGGCGTGGTCCCCATTCACAAGGGTGAAATGCACCTGAAGAATACTAACTTGCATAGTCAGAAAGACAAGGGATTGATACCCCTCACCACTCCAAAAGGGGAGATCATGTGGGTTCACCCTGATTTGGTAGAAGATCAACAGTGGACGAACACCTCGTCCAACAAGAAAAGAGGAAAGGCTAAGGCATCCAACATGATTAGCCCCTCTGTTAATGAGAACGATGATTTGCTCAAACCTCTTACTGATTCAGAAGACGAAAGGATCGTTCTAGCAGCATATCCAGAAGGCAACCCCGGCACTCGGTCAGGGAAGGCTTACTTGAGAGACTACAACCAGAACCCTCAAGAAACTGAAGAACAGCCCCAAGACGCTGGGGGTTCTGTGCCAAAGAAGCCTGCCGATAAAGGGAAGCAAAAGGAGCTCCGATTCAACAGAAATCTCCATCAGGAATCCGGCGAATCGAGCGTTCCTTTTCAATTTAATGTCATGGCGCAGCTGGCCAACATACCGGCCAGAATTACATTATATGAGCTCCTTAAGTTGTCAAAAACTACCAAAGAAGCTCTAATTGAAGCTTTGAAGAATACGGAGAGTTTCATCACACAAGTTGCTCCAATTCCCGAAGTTTCTGAAGATCAAACTTGTCGGCAATGTCTGCAAGCTGCAAGAAGCCTACCTTGTATATCGTTCACTCAAGAAGATATGCAGGTTAAACACAAACATGACAGACCTTTGTATTACATAGGGTATATCGGATCGTCCGAAATCAGTCGTGTCCAGGTTGACCCGGGCTCCGCACTCAGCATCATGCCCTATAGGGTCATGCAAGTCTTAGGGATCCCTATGCACAGGCTACATACTACTCAGACCACCATCTTCGGGTTCAATGCAAACAGCACTCGACCCTTAGGGAAGATAAAGCTCAGATGCCAGATTGGAGATCTCAAGTCCGAAGTAACATGTTACATCATAGATGCGGACACTTCCTACAATCTATTATTAGGAAGGCCCTGGATACATGCAAACCGCATTGTCCCGTCTACCCTGCATCAGGTCATGAAATATGCCAATGATGAGGGAGAAGTCCGAACTCTAATTGCAGAAAAGTATCCCTTCCGAGGAGTGGAAAACTTTCACACAGACTCGGTTTTCTACCTGGAATCTCAGGAAAAAGAAGATGCAGACAGTGGCAATGAAGCTGACATTGAACCAGATCCTGGAGAAGATTGTCCGTGGGAATTGAACTTAGATATAATGGGTCAAGATGAGGGTAATAATAATGTACCGAGCGAGGGAGAGTGGTGCATTAATGAAGATTTTCTTTTAGCGTACTTGCCTGATGTGTCCTCTAGTAATGAACCAGTAGAGAATAATTCTAATGCAGGTACTGACCCATGGCACACACTGTGCACGAAAGCATCACTTGCTTTGCCTCTCAAGTCATCCTTTGCCTCGGATGAAGAAGCAGAAGATGTACAGAAGGCTTTCTTCAAAGTCCCGTCCAAAAAGAAAGGGCAGAAGCCAATCTGCTTTGGTAAAGTCAAACCCGAACAACTCAAACGAGGAAGTTCAGAGGAAGACGACGGAAGTCCCCAATTCCATTACCATGAACCCAATTCTATACACTTAATGAAACGAATGGGGTATAACTTTAACAATAAACAGGGTCTGAATTTCGGAAAAGGTAGACGAACCCCGATCCGAATGTCTCTAACTCCTATAGGAAAGCCTCCAGATTATTATCAAAAAACTGGAAGGGGTTTGGGTTATGTCACAACTCCCCCTGCCTCAGAAAATGATATCAGTAATTATCTGCGTCAAGATCATTCATCTGGAACATCTTCCTGGGAATCCGATGTCAGTGTTGGACCTTTCTTTAAAGGTCTGACTGTAAACATGGCTTCAACCAGTCACCCTGATAAAGATGCAGGGGGTGATGAAGAGTTAGTCGAATCAACCGACGATCCTTGGATCAAGCGTCTTAACATCTTGTGGGATATGCGCTTCGAACAACGCGAACCACCCACTGAAGATAAGGTGATCCAGGTCAATATGGGAGACGAGTCTGACCCCAAACCTATTTTTATAGCTGAAGACCTGTCATCATCCGAAAAAGAAGACCTTATATTTCTCATCCGAGAATATATAGATGTCTTCGCTTGGAATTATGAAGATATGCCTGGCCTTGACCCGAAGGTGGCCGTGCACCGTCTCAACATCGATCCGGATGCAAAACCCGTTAAACAACAACAACGCAGGTTTCGTCCAGAGATCATGGAATCAATTGAGTCAGAAGTTAAAAAGCTTATAGACTCAGGTTTCGTTAGGGAGGAACAACACCCGGACTGGGTGGCCAACATTGTTCCAGTTCCCAAGAAAAACGGTAAGGTCCGGATATGCATTGACTTTCGCGACCTTAATGCAGCTTGTCCGAAGGACGAATTCCCGCTTCCTATCACAGATGTCATGATCGATAACACCTGCGGATATGAAAGAATGTCTTTCATGGATGGATTCTCCGGGTACAATCAGATTAAGATGCACCCTGACGACGAGAAGCATACCGCGTTCAGAACACCGCTGGGGGTGTATTGTTACACAGTGATGCCCTTCGGCCTGAAAAATGCAGGTGCAACTTATCAACGAGCAATGAACACAATCTTCCATAAGCATCTGCGAAAGAAGATCGAGTGCTACGTTGATGATATAGCAGTGAAAAGCCAACATAAAGGTGATCATCTGGCAGACTTGAGGACAATGTTCGAAATCATGCGGACACATCAGCTGAAGATGAACCCTACAAAATCATTTCTTGGGGTATCAAGTGGAAAATTCCTGGGATTTATCGTCACATCCAAGGGAATTTCTCTTGATCCAGAGAAAGTACGTGCCATTCAAGACATGTCACCTCCGAAGAATCTCAAAGAACTCAGAGGTTTGCAAGGTAGATTAGCCTACATTCGAAGATTCATATCAAATCTTTCTGGGCGCTGCCAGCCTTTCTCTAAGCTCATGAAGAAAGGGATATCTTTTGTTTGGGATGCTGAGTGTCAAAGAGCATTCGAGGAGATTAAGAGATATCTCACTCAACCGCCAGTTCTCGTGGCCCCGATATCAGGAAAACCGTTCCTGTTATATGTGAGGGCTATGGATCATTCTCTCGGAGCTTTGTTAGCCCAGAACAACGATCAAGGTCAAGAGCAAGCCATCTATTATCTGAGCAGGACTATGATGGGAGCCGAACACCGGTACAATCCGGTCGAAAAAGAATGTCTCGCCTTGGTATTCGCAATTCAAAAGATGCGACATTACCTAGTTGGACAAACCATTCAGGTCATCTCTAAGGTGAATCCCTTGAGAGTTCTGATGACGAAACCATCATCTCTGAATAGTCGACTAGCAAAGTGGGCTATTCTCTTGTCACAATACAACATGCAGTTCATGCCTCAAAAGGCGGTTAAGGGCCAAGCATTGGCAGACTTCTTAGCCGATCACCCAGTATCGGGAACGTCTAAGTTGTATGAAGAATTACCTGACGAAGTCGCTGAAGCTTGCGTCATCCAGGAAGCTACGCAAGTGTGGAAGTTATTCTTCGACGGCGCGTCTAGAGCAAACCCTCATGGAGCAATCACTGCGGGAGTAGGAGTAGTATTAGTCTCTCCGAATGGTCATGTAATCCCAAGAGGATTCTCCTTAATCGAACCTTGCACCAACAATGTAGCGGAGTACAATGCTCTGCTATTAGGAATGCAATGTGCCGAAGAACTTAATGTTCAGTACCTCGAAGCTTACGGTGACTCTCAGCTAATCGTTAATCAAGTCCGAGGAGAATACGAAGTACGTCATGAGGATCTGATCCCATACTACTTCGCAGTGCTAGAACAAGCGCAAAAGTTCGAAGGTTTCTTCATCGAATATGTACCACGAGCTCAGAATGCGTATGCAGATGCTTTAGCCTCCTTGGCAACTTCATTAGCACTGCCACCGGAAGTTGAAACAACGATTCCAGTCATGGGACGGAGACTATGCTTTTCCAAAATCCCCATGGAGGAAGATCCAGACGAGACGACGTCAGGTGAAGTCTGTACGGCATTTATGGAGTTTGAAGCTAGGGATTGGCGGTTCCCCTACATCGACTATGCCCTGTATGGAATTCTGCCCGATGATCCTAAGGAAGCGGTTTCTATCAAACGAAAAGCCCTCCGATTCTATTATGATACAGTTTCTCAAGTCCTGTATCGCAAATCGCACGATGGAGTCTTACTTAGATGCCTTTCCCGAAATGAAGCGAAGGAGGCTCTTAAAGAGGCTCATGACGGGTTGTGTGGAGCTAATCAGCCCGGAGCTAAATTAGGAGATCGCCTCCGACGAATCGGTTATTATTGGCCAAAAATGTTTTCAGATGCGGTTGACTATGCTAAACATTGTCACGCATGTCAGATTCATGGGGATTTTATCCACCAAGCACCCGGAAATCTACACCCCACGTCGGCATCCTGGCCTTTCGAAATGTGGGG
>BQKN01044188.1:0-21782 GCA_022839385.1 Asparagus kiusianus
CGATGTCAAGGGGCAACCTGCTCTCCCGCTAGGCGAATGCGACCAATCTGAAGTGGAGGCGAGAACAGCCGAAGAGGGGAGCACCATAACTCTCGAATGTGACGAGAGCGGATTTAAATCTGGTACGGTCCTTCATTCATTCTACCATCAGGCGAAGTCCTCCATATCTGGGAAGGCGCTGCTCGCGGGGTACCTCATGTTATGGTTGAAGAGGTGTGTAATCCCCACTCACTCCTTCGAAGCTCTTCCCGTGGAGGTCGTGTATTCGACGGTTTGTTTAGCTCACGAGAAGTCTTACTCCCTGGTGTCGGCGACAATAGCGTGCATCCATCGGGGGCTCCGCACCCTGACAGCTCAATTCTGCCACGTATCGACTGTCGATGAGGGGGAAGGAAAGGTTATTAGGACCCCCAATCCTCGGGTGGGGCTGCCATACACTTATCTGATGGTGTGGTTCGTATACCACTGTGAATATTTGATGAGCGCCCCAGTGGCGCTCCAAGGTGACAAGTTCGTCCCCTTCGTCCAGCGTTTGGAGAGGTGCTCCTGGAAATGCAAGGACATCCCTGATGCTCGAAAGATGCTCTCCCACTTTGGGTATTACAATTTTCACCGCTCCTTCTCTTATTTCAGTGGGGGCGGATATGGGGAATCTCTAAGGGATGCGCCGACGGCGGATCATTACACAACTCTCTCTCGCGGCGCCTTTCGCTGGTTGGTAAACATCCGACCGGGGTATCACGTTCTAAGAACGGGCTCTACATGCTATCTCGAGCCATACATCCCCTGCAGGTTCGTCCGCCAGTTTGGGTATGATCAGTTGTATGTGGGCAACGTCAATCCCTATCTGCGCTTTGAAGGAGGGCTGGTGGATGGAGCTCGGGGATGGTTCTGGACCCACGCTGGCGGCACTAATGCTCGCTTTGAGTTACCCTCGAAGGATCGTGACTTGCACCACACGCTCTTATATTGTCAGTGGTATCGGGGCGCCAGCGCCAATCCTATTGACTTCTGGTTTCAGGGCTCGTGTCTGGCGGAGCACGGGCATCGTCCAAGAGGAGCTCCCCGACTTTCGAGGCGGAGGGGCCGTGCAACGGCTAGGGAGCTACTCATGGAGGGTCCTGCAGGAGATTCTGAGGGTGAGGGCGCGGGCACAGACGAATCCGAGGCGCCCGAAACACGAGCTCCTCTTGCCAGTCTTCCCCTAGATTCCCAAGGCGAGCAGAGGGAGCCTGTTGAGTTAACCCGGGCGAGTAAACATCTGGAACAAGCCCGAAGCGCGATTGCTGGGCGTATGGGGGCGCCCCTGTTATCTCCAAGCAGTTCGCTGCTCTCGAAACTGCAGTGCGAAGCGGCGGAGAGTTCTAGAACGGAAGTGGCCAAGAAGGCCCGCAGTGAGGAGACTGTGGTGACCACTAGAGCGGCAGTTGGTCGGGACGATACTGCCTCTGGGGCGGGAGTTGCTCAACCTACCCCTTTTGCTGTGCTGGAGGCGGCTTCGGCGATTTCGAAGGACACGCTCCCTCCATCCGATGCGGGATCACAGGCGGGGGTCTCAACGACTCCTGCACTTGCACCAGGAGGTAATCTTTCGACGCGGTACTCTCGTGTACGAAGTCGGGTTCGTATTTTCTGACTATTCACGTTGAATCCGTGCAGGTGCAGTCGAGAAAGTGATCCCCATCCCTTCTGACGAAGAAGAGGGGAGTGGAGACGAAGGAGAACAAGGGGGTTCAGGTAAGCGTGAATTTCAGGGCTGTTGACCCTTCTAAGCCAAGGAGGCATTCATTATCATCCTTTCTTTTTTTTGTATCCGCAGTTGGCCCCTCTCATGAAGTCACTGGCAAGGAGGATCCTCCCTCTTGGGAGGGTCATTCAGGCGAATCCGAGACGGATGACGATGCCTCAATTCACGAGGCGCTATCAAGTGAAGAGGAAGTATTGGTCCCTGCGGATCAGCAAGGGGGAACCTCCACCTTCGAGGGAGCACCAGTCGCGGGTGAGCGCTCGGTGCGAGAGTCTCCAACTCAAGGGGGAACCCCCATTGGGCTGATGGCCACTTCCTTGTCGGTGGTGACCTACGACTCTGCCACTGCTACTCTGGCGGCATCAGCGATTGTTCCGACTCTGGCAGCACCGGTCGCTGCTTCTGCGATCATGACCACCAGTACCCCGATCGTGGCTTCGTCCTCTGTCGAAGGCGCCACTCTCTCTTCTTTGGAACGCTGGCGAAAGACGCAGGTGGCGCGAGCTCTGGCCAACTTCGAAGACACGTTGGCTCACTGCACCCGGCTGGTCTTGGAGGAGAATTGCCCCTTCGAGGAATTCAAGGAAGTTCTTGAGGACGATGCGTCCTTTTTGCGTAAGAGGCTCGGTGCTACCGCGGCGAGGCCCTACTTTCAGCGTCTGTACGAAGTGGAGGGGGCTGTTCGGCAGCTGCTCACCCTTCGTGCGGAGAGTTCCAATCTCTTTGATCTCGCCTCTTGTGAAGTTCGAGTAGCTATGGCAGATCGTGATCGCCGCCTGGATGAGAATATGACGCTGGAGTTGAAGTTGTCAGCAGAGCTGAGCAGGCCAAAGCCGAGGACGCACGGGTGGCTCACGAGCAAGAGACGGTCGATAGCCGGTTCTCCCGACTCTCCTTTGAAGTGGAGAGGCTGAAACAGGTTATAGCTGACGCGCAGGCTTCCCTGGCCGTTCAAGGGAAGGCCCTTGATCAGGTGGCAAAGGAGTTAGAGGGTGTTGAGTCTCGCCGGCAACTGACCACCGACTCTGTTGGGGAGAAGGATCGAGCTCTCAAGGACGTCAAAGAGACCGTTCAGAATTTGATCTCGTGCACAGAGGAAGATCTTCGCTGAGAGGTCCTAAGGAGGCTTGAGTTCCGCCATGCTGAAGAAATTCGTGAGGCGGAACTGTGATTGAAATCCTTGTAATTCGCCTTTTATTTCTTGTTTGTAATAGGACTTCCTTTCTATGAATGAAATTATCCTTTTGTTTCTGGCGACTATGGCTTGTGTGCATACTATATATAATATATATATATTTTTGTGTACTAGTTGGTGTCTAGCCGCGGGAAATTCTCCTCGGCAGATTTCAGTCACAGACCCGTTTCGCCTACAGGCAAATTTCAACTGGGGACGAATTCACAGTTGCCATACCAACGGCGATTTCAGGCGGGCTCCGCTTTTAGCGGGTCGTGTGTTCACCCACGTGCCTTGTCAGTTACGGAGACGTGGGTGCGCCGCCTTGCATTAATTGCGGTGTGATGGGTCTCTTCGTCCTTCACGCCCGATCTGAGCCGTTGGCTAGAGATCATGCCCCGAAACTGCCGAATCTTAGCCACTCGTATAGGATACGGGATATTCGGCTTTCTCCTCAATTGTTTAGGCCCGAAGGGTCCACTCGATCCGGATATAACCGTCTAGGGTCGGGGTATTTTAGTACCCTTCCTCTCGTCAAGAAAGACCAAAGCTTCCTCATCGTCTTTTCCAGAAGAGATCCAAATTGCTCTTGCATCCCCCAATGGCACCGAAGGTGAAGAGGGTTACCTCGAAGAAGAGAAAGGGGGCGTCTTCTTCGGACGCTGCAGGGGCTGTCGCCACCGAAGGTATGTCTTCAACCCAACTCCCACTTGGCCATGGGTAGGTATCTATCGCCTAAATCCCTCCTTCATGTCCTCGTTGTGCTTCGCAGCCCCTGGCGGCGCGTCGCTTCCTGAGGAGCATGAGGCTGAGCCCATCTTGATATCCGATGACGAACCTGAGAGTCCGGAGGCTCCTCCTGTTCATGGCCCTGCTCCACAGCCGGAGGTGGAACCTTGTCTCGAGGTCCCGCCCATCGCGATGCTTGCCCCAGGTCAAGAGCCCGTTTCCCCCGGTTCCTTGTCTTGGCGGGCTCGCGTTGAGGAGTTCGAGAACGCCGTGAGGCAAGTGATTTCTCTCGTCGATCTTGGCGAGGGGAGTTTTGACAGCTTCAGGCAATCTCTCTTGGATCGCGTGGTCGACTTTCGACGGTCGGGCGAAAATCGGCTTGCCTCTCGTTGTATGCAGGAGCTCCGTCTTCTGGAGTCGCGCATGATAGGGCTAGAGGCATTACTGCGGGAAGGCCCGGAGGTTTATATGGAGTCCTACCTGGCTTTTATTAGGCGCAGGGAGGCTCAAGAGCAGGAGCTCCGTTCCAAGGAAATTGCTGATTCGGAGTACATTGCCAATTTCTAGGCGGATCAACATCGCTCGCTAGAGGAGGAAGTTATCGACCTCAATCACACGATAGCTCGCCTACGAGCCGAACTGGGAGATGCGGAGGTGAAGTTGGAAGGGCTTCAAACTGATGTCGTCATTGTCCGCGAGAAAGCTGAAGCGGCAACTCAGCGCCTCCTGGTTTTGCAGGAAAAGACGCTACCGTTAAGTCGAACTCTGAGGAACGGATCAGGCGAGCGGCTGAGGACAAGGCTCGAGAGGACCACGCAAGACGGGTAGCATTGGCCAAAGAAGAGATTTCCACTTTTAGCGTGCTCGACTAGAATCTTGGATTTGTGACTACATCAATACATTTTGCTTATGACTTGCTTACTTATGTAGCCATAACTTTGTTCAAATGTATTGTCTTAAACACTGGGTACATGTTTTGCTTCTTTGAATCATAATATTACGACTTTCGCAATTTGCAAAAAAACATAACTTTGTTCAAATGTACTGTCTTAAAGCATCAATGAGGTTTGTGTCCGCTCCTTGTGCGTATACTCTTTGGATACGTCGCTTTCCAGTGTTTTGCTCTGTAATTGCCGACAGTCTCATACCGCAGGCGAAGTCTCTTGCGTGACGACGAGTTCGTTAGGATGTTGAAACCCGACTCCAGATGAGATCATATTGCTGGTGAAACTCAATTGATTAATGAGTTTGTTAGCAGGCGAGACTCGATTGCGGTGAATTTTGCTCAACTGCTGGCGAGTTCGAGTAAATGGCTAAACTCGATTGCTGGCGAGTTTATGCTACGGGCGAAACCCGTATGATTTGAGTTGGAGTTGAAAACCAAATTCAATTGATGTCGAATTTGAACTGTAGGCGAAACTCGTGTGATGGCGAGTTTATACTACAGTCGAAACTTGGATGATGGCGAGTTCGTCTAACAGTCGGAGATCCGGCTGCGGGCGAAACTCATGCCACGTGTCGGTCGGCGGACCCAAGTGCTTGCCGACCAAGACTCTGCAGGCGCATTAATGCTCATTTATTGGTGAAGCGACTGAACGCTTCGCCTCTCGCTCAATCCGATCGGTCGGTTTGGTGTCTCGAGAGTATCCTTTAATGGCGTTGAGTTCGAAGCGTCGCAGGGCGTCTGGACCGCTCGATCGTTTGAGGGGACAGATCGTGACCGTTGGATTTTTAGATATATTCTCCGTACTCGCCCTCTTCTCGATCACGTTCCTTCCTCTTTGAGAAAAGTCTACTAGACGAAAGATCGCTGTCGCAAACCCTTCCACTCCATGGCCTCCGACTCCGAACATAGTGCTTCCGAAGAGGTGGGCTCTTCCGCCACCGTCGTTAATGTTGACGCTCCACCGGCTTCCCCCGTGGGTTCAGTCCAGGGATTTTCCATTCCAGATCCCGTGGCTCACCCCGCGTTCGTGCCTCTTGTGAGGCTGGAGGATTTGGTGCGGGGGATCGCCCTCGAGATCGGAGCGGGCGCCGGTCGATATTATGACACGCTCCCTCTCGTGGAAGCGGGTCTAAGGGAAATCCGCCAAGCGGGCGATATCTCGCTCGCACGTAAGTGCGAGCGGGAGCTCCACCGAGTGGAGGAGTGGATGTATCGCCTCGAAGAGGTGGTCCACGAAGATCCCTCTGACGTGCCACCACCCCTCTCCCTGCGCCTTCTGCTCGAGCGCAAAGAACGGGCGAAGCAGATCCAGGCGAAGGAGGCCGAGCTCCGACGTCTGCGGAGGCACCATCAAGCGGTTTTGGACCGGATGGACGCCTACCTGGATAGGGCTTTCTTCGAGGATGCTAGCTCCCTTCGTGGTGAGGCGAAGCTGTGGGAATGCTCGCACGAGGCGGGGAGGCTCGGTGAGGCCGCCAGGGAGGTGGAGAGGGCGCTACAGCTCCTTCGCCAGGAAGAAGAGGACAGCAAGGCGATCTTGGCCAGGCGGCAGCAACAGCAGAAGGAGAAGGCGAGGATCCATCGTGAGGCGGCCCTCGCGAAGACCAAGGCCAAGCTTTTCTCCTTTAGCCTGCTGAAATTCCTCTGAAGCCTGCCTCTCCTCTTTTCCTTTTGTTGTTTTGTTAACTTAGTTGGTGCTTCAAGCATCACAACTAAACTGAAAACTTATGTAAATTTTGGCCCGTTGTGGCTCTTTTGCTTGTTTTGCTTATCCTTGCTTTGCATGCACGGTCTTCCTCCTTTTCTTTTTGTTTGTGCTGCTGGGAACTTGAGTTGAACTTGGTGAGCCTCTGACCATTCTGTTTTGGACTTAGTCATTTTGGACCCTTGTTCTACTCTCGGTTGCTTACAGCGTGGGATCGGGTTGACTCCGATTTTCGCATTGTAGCTCCGGTGGGATCAAGAGAGTAACACTTGGCTTGCAGCAGAGAATAATCGTTCGTTCCTACGGCCAACTGAAGAACTCAACTTCGACTCGCTCCTCGGCGAGTTGTTGCCTGGGGAACCGACAGACAAGTCGTCTGCCGAACCCCTTCGACAATTATCGTCATTTGTGAATGTGACAATTGGTTGCGGTAGGAGTCCTCACGTGGTAGACTCTATCCATCAGTTATCCTAAGGGAATGTTTAGGATATCTGGAATAGGTTAAATAGCTCAGGGACGTAGGAGTGTGACTACGTCGCGTGGTAGGCCATTACTTAGGCCGTGTTATTCGTAGGAATAACGGCGCCAACCATCAGAGGTGATCATTAACTTGATGGGGTCTTGTCACGATTGGAGCGACCGTGGGGACCTATCATCCTTCTGGAGAGGATTGATAAGTGGATTGTGTCAGAGGTTTAGTATTAACGTGACAGGGAATGTCGTGATTGGAACGACTTTGAGGACCCACCATCCTTTGGAAGAGGATTGGCGAGTTGGTTTTGTCAGAGGTTTAATGTTAATGTGATAGGGAATGTCGTGATTGGAACGACTTTGAGGACCCACCATCCTTTAGAAGAGGATTGGCGAGTTGATTTTGTCAGAGGTCCTAACTATCTGAAGGTTTGACCAAATGGGCGTTTGATGTCGCCCACCAGAGATGCTAATCTGGCCTGTTTTGAGAGATTCACCAAGACAGGGTATTTAGCTGGTAAAGTGGATTTCTCCTAGACTGATAGGCTTGCTTGATCCGTTCGATCTGAGCGATTCGCCTGACTTGAGCGATTCGCCTGGTCTGATACTCAGGCTCAAGAAATTAAGGAGTAGGAATGGTTTTACCTCTTATACCATTTGGAGGGTGTGAGGGCCAGTTTAAACTCTTGGACTCGTGGGAGTTTGTGAAGGAGAACTATGGGTAGTACTTCTTCAGATACTTGCCGTTGATGGGCATCATGATCTTATCGCCATTCGGCTTGACGAGGCGATAGGCGCCGTTCGAGTAGACTGTCTCTACTACGAATGATCCTTCCCATTTGGACTAGAATTTCCCCTTCTTCTTGGAAGTGAGGATCATTGGTCGGTGAACGGAGAGCACGAGCTCCCCCTCCTTGAAGGCTCGGCGTTTGACTTTCTTGTCGAAATTCTTGGCCATTCGAGCTTGATAAAACTCAATGTGCTGTTGAGCTTCCAGTCGCTTATCGTCCAACGCTTCGAGCTCTGCGAGTCGTAGGTGGTGATTTTCCTCGACCGTCATCCCTGTTGCTAAGGCAACGCGGAAGGATGGGATCTAAATTTCTAATGGCAATACGGCCTCACAGCCGTATACCAATGAATAGGGCATGTGGCCAGTCGGTGTGCGCACCGTCGTGCGATACGCCCACAAGCTTTCGCCAAGTTTCTCGTTCTAGTCGCGTTTGCTGGTTGAGGTCAACTTGGTCAAAATCTTGATGATTGTTTTGTTGAAGGCCTCGGACAAGCCATTTGCTGATGGGTTATAGGCCGTGGAAGAGAGGTTCTGTATTTGGAACTTATCGCAGAACCTGGTGAATGCATGACTGACAAATTGCGTGCCATTGTCATGGATGATACGTCGTGGTACGCCGTATCGGTAAATGACATGGTTTTTGATGAACTTGATCACATCGTTAGTCTTGACTTCTCTCAAGGGGAAGCCGTCCCCTTGAGAGAAGTAGTCGGTGATCGCGAGAATGAATCGATGTCCTCTCGCCGATGGCGGGGATATTGTGTTAGGTCTCATGTTATGAGCCTACATCTTCTAATCTTGTTTTGATGATTACAAACAATTCCTAATATTGTTTGTCTAGTGTTTATGTTTCCTATTAGGTATTCTAGACAAACAATGTATTGGAGGATGGATGGAATTGCGCATTCACGATCATATCTAATGGAGGTTGGCGGAGTAGTGGTTGAAGCCTTGCAATTCATGTTAAAGATCCAAGTCAAGCTTCATCCGCAAGTGTACCAAGATAGAGCTTCGTTGAAGATCAAAGCTTGAGTATATTTAGTTTAGGTTTTTATACTTGTGTGTTAATACTTTAAGCTCATATTATTCACACACACGTATTTATTGATTTTATCAAAATATAGGTGTTTTTGTAAAAACATTATTTTATTAGTTTATAGACTTCAATATCAGTTTATACATAGTTTATAAAGTCTATAAAATCATTTTACAAATTTTCAAAAGTTTGTTTAAATCAAATGTCAAAACATGTATGTTTCGTTTTCATGTTTTTGGACATATTTGAAATATGATGAGTTTTCACTATTGGGGAATACAATTCTAAATTTTTTTATAACATGTTCATTTACATGTTTACAATGATTTCCCAAAGTTTTATAATTTTTGGAATTTATTTGTTATTTTTAAAGGCACTTTTAAAATCAGTTTTTTCAGCATGAACAGTGCCTGTGCACGTTTATAAGTCGACTTAGAATGCATGACTGACAAATTGCGTGCCATTGTCATGGATGATACGTCATGGTACGCCGTATCGGTAAATGACATGGTGTTTGATGAACTTGATCACATCGTTAGTCTTGACTTCTCTCAAGGGGAAGCCGTCCCCTTGAGAGAAGTAGTCGGTGATCGCGAGAATGAATCGATGTCCTCTCGCCGATGGCGGGGATATTGGTCCGACTATGTCCATCCCCTATGCCTCGAAAGGCCACGAAGCCTTTGTTGGGTGTAGGTCTTCAGGCGGCTGATGCATGTAGTTGGCGTGGATTTGGCACTCATGGCAGCGCTTCGCGTAGGCAACTGCGTCTTGAACCATCCTAGGCCAGAAGTAGCCTGTCCTTCGCAGGCGATCCCAAAGTTTGGGTCCGGGCTGGTGAGCTCCACCAATGCCGTTGTGGGCCTCGCGTAGAGCCTCTTGTGCTTCTGCTTTTGAGAGACATCGAAGCAACAAGCCGTCGTATGACCTTCGATACAACGTCTTGGTGGTCGAATCGTAGTAGAATCTCGTAGCACGTCTCCGGACGGACTCTCGCTCCTTTGCATCTTCGGGCAATACGCCGTATAGGATGTAATCGATGATCGGGAGGCGCTAATCCTCAGCACTGGGCTGATCTGAGACTTGATGGGTGGCGTTCGCTTCTGGAGCGTCCTTCAGTCGAAAGAGCTTCCGACTCGCCACCGTGATCCATTGGGACGTCCCCAGCGGTTGGGCCAGGTTGGCCGCCAAGGAAGCAAGGGCGTAGCACGTGCTCGATGTGGAAGCTTTCGAACGATCCTATCAGCTTGATCGCCGCTCTGTGAAGCGGGATCAGATCGTCATTCTTAACTTCATATTCGCCAGCCACCTGCTTGACGATGAGCTGAGAGTCGCCATACACCTCGAGGCACTTTACCCCTAATTCTTTTGCTAATTCGAGCCCGATGAGTAGCGCATTGTACTCAGCCACGTTGTTGGTGTACGGCTCTGTTAAAGAGAAGGCTCGGGGCAGCACGTAGTTATGTGGGGAAGTGAATACTACCCCCACTCCTGCAACAATAGAGCTGCTCGTGCCTGTGCGAGATGCGCCATCAAAGAACATTTGCCAAACCTCCGGTAACGAAGTTACGTTGGCTTCGGGAGGTTCGTCTGGCAGATCTTCAAACAGGTCGGTCTCCGCCCTCAGTGGGTGACTGGCCATGAGATCGCATATGGCCTGCCCCTTGACAGATTTCTGTGGCATGAAGTGAATGTCGTACTGGGAGAGCAGAAGCACCCACCTAGCTAGGCGCCAATTTAACACCGCAGGTTGTGTCATGAAGACCCGAATAGGGTTCATCCGGGAGATGACATGGATCGTCTGGCCAAACAGGTAGTGTCGCATCTTTTGGATAGCGAACACCAAGGCCAAACATTCTTTCTCGACCATCAGGTACCGTTGCTCGGCGCCCTACAGGGTTCTACTCAGATAGTAGATGCTTTGCTCATGGCCGGCGTCATCGTTCTCTGCCAAGAGAGCACCGAGGGAATGCTCCATGGCGCGTATATAGATGAGGAATGGCCTCCCTGAGATTGGCGCAACGAGGACTGGCGGGTTTGATAGGTACGCCTTGATGTCTTCAAAGGCCTTCTGGCAAGGCTCGTCCCATACGAAGGAGGTGCCTTTCTTCATAAGCTTGGAGAACGGCTGACACTTGCCCGAAAGATTTGAGATGAATTTTCGGATGTAGGCCAATCGTCCCTGGAGACCTCTTAATTCTTTGAGGTTCCGGGGCGGTCGAAGCTCTTGAATGGCTCGCACCTTGTCGGGGTCAATTTGGATCCCCTTCGTGGTGACGACGAAACCGAGGAACTTACCACTAGACATCCCTAGAAAGGATTTAGTGGGATTCATCTTGAGTTGATGAGTCCTCATGAGCTCGAACATTGTCCTTAAGTCTTAGAGGTGGTCGCCTTTGTGGCGACTCTTCACAACCAGGTCGTCTACATAGCATTCCACCGTCTTTCGCAGGTGCTCTCGAAAGATCGTGCTCATGGCGCATTGATAGGTTGCGCCGGCATTCTTGAGTCCAAAGGGCATAACGGTGTAGTAGTACACCCCCATGGGAGTTCTGAATGCAGTGTGCTTCTCGTCTTCGGGGTGCATTTTGATTTGATTGTACCCTGAGAAGCCATCCATGAAGGACATTCTCTCGAATCCGCACGTAATGTCAATGATGACATCCGTGATGGGCAGAGGAAATTCGTCTTTAGGGCACGCGGCGTTGAGGTTCCTAAAGTCGATGCAGACGCGGATCATACCGTTCTTCTTCAAGACCGGAACAATATTCGCCACCCAGTCGGGGTGCTGCTCCTCTCTGATGAAGCCGGACTCGATGAGTTTCTTTACTTCGGCCTCGATCGCCTCTATGATCTGGGGGCGAAACCGCCTTTGCTGCTGCTTGACTGGCTTGGCGTCTGGGCTGATGTTGAGGCGATGCGTGGCGACCCGCGGATCCAAGCCAGGCATGTCCTCGTAATTCCATGCGAAGACGTCGGTGTATTCCCGTATGAGGGCAATGAGATCCTCTTTTTCTCGAGGAGGCAAGCTACCGCTGATGAATATAGGCTTGGGACTCTCGTCAGTGCCCATGTTCACCTGGAGGACTTCATCTTCGGTAGGCAGCTCTCGCTGCTCAAAGCGATTGCTCCACCGGGCGTTAACATGGCGATCCCACGTCTCGTCATAGAGCGGAAGTTGTTCATCCGCCGCCATTTCGGCGGGATCCATTGTAGCCATGTTGACCGTGAGGTTATCGAACAGGTCCCTCACGCTGACATCCGAGTCCCATGCTGAGGTTACTGACGATTGATCCCCTGAACATGCGTAGTCGGAATCTTCGTTGACGTAGAAACACAAATCTGACGAGGAGGAGGAGTAGCCTAAGCCTCTCCTAGTCCTGTTGAAGTAATTTGAGGGTTTCCCCTTAGGTACGTAAGCAGGTCGAATGACCGTCTTGTGTCCCCGGCCGTAATTCAGGCCCTCTAAACGAGTGAGATCATACCCCATGTCGCTCATCATGCGTCTCGCAATTCGACTGTATTACGAAAACTGGGGCGCGGGATCCTCGTCTTCAGACTCATCCCAGAGCGTGCACAAGGGCTGATCGATCCGGCCGAAAGTAATGTCTTTCCGATATTTACCTCGGGTTGGCACGACAAACATAGCTTGTGATGAATTGATCGGCGGCGCTTTGGCGATGCATGACGAGCATACCGGCAGATGCAGGGAAGGGTCTCGGTAGAGTTCCGACCATAGGTCGTTGGGCTCATCATCATCAGACGTAGGACAAGACGACACATAAGCAAAGTTGGACTTTTCATTGATGACAATCTTCTCCGCCTGAACGGCGTTGGTTACATGATGACTCTCATAACCAATTACAATTGACTCGAAGTCATTTAGGATTAGATTGTCGCCGTACTCAGGTTCGCTGTCCGCCTCGTTGCCACTTTCCGGCTCCTCAACTGGCGGTTCGACGGGGTCCTGATACAGTAGGGAGTCTGTGAAGTAGTTCTCGACGCCTTTGAAGGGTTGTCTGTCGGCCACTACAGTCCTCACATGTTCATAGTCGTCGACGTACTTCAAGCATTGGTGAAGGGTGGACGGGACTATTCGGTTGCCGTGGATCCACGGGCGTCCCAAGAGCACGCTGTAGGAGGGCTCGGCATCGATGACATAGCAGGTCACCTCCGTCTTCATTTCGCCTATGCGGCACTTCAGGCGGATTTTGCCTAACAGTCACGTCCCCGTGGCATTGAAGCCGAAAATAGTCGTGGCGGTCGAGGACAAGCGCTTTAGTGGTATCCCCAAGTGCTTGATCAATTTTAGGGGTACGATGCTCAACGCGGAGCCCGGGTCGACTTGGATCCGATCCACTCTCGCCGATCCGACGTATCCCGTGAAGTACAACGGTCGATCGTGAGACGTGCTCTTGATGAGCATGTCTTCAGGGGTGAAAGTGATGCACGGAACTCGTCTCTCGGAGACTTGACAGCAGGTCGTACATTCTCATTCCGCTTCTGCCTCCTTCGAGAAATGGGTGACGAATGCCTCTGAGTCGGCCAAAGCCTCTCGCAGGGCCTCGCGGGTAGACCTGGACAGCCGGAGGAGGTCATACATGGTGATTCGCGCAGGGATGCTTTTCAGCTGTGCGAGCACGTTGAACCGGAAAGGTTGGCGACTCGAGCTGGGTGCATCTGGATTGGGAGGAGTTGTTGCGGCTGGCCTTGTGGGAGGTCTTGCCGTGTTCTCCGCCCTCGCGGGATATTCCTTCGCGAACTCCTTTCCCGCTCTCGTGGCGAAGACGTTGGTGTCCTCCTCGGAATCGGTCAAGGCGGTCACCGCTATGTCATCTTTGTCTGGGGTGGCATAGATGACGTTGCAGTGTTTCCTCTTGGCTTCTTTCGAGGGCCTTGCAGTCCACTGTTCATCGTCGAGGAGATCTGGATGAACCCACATTATCTGCCCCGATGGAAGTGTCTGCAGGACTAAGCCCTTCTCTCGCTGGTTGTGAGGATCGTCGTTGGTGATCTTCAAAACCGCTTTGGGGATAGGAACTACCCCCGCCGGAGCTTGGACCTCTGGGAGGTTTGTCCCAAAGCTCAAGGTGATCATGTTTGTGGTCACCTGCTTCTGGACCTTCTCCTTCTTCAGAACCCCCGCGTCGTAGAGGGCCTGGAGTTTGTCCTTGAGGACGTAGCACTTGGTGGTGTGGTGACCAAGGAATCTGTGATAAGCACAGTAAGTTGGGTCACCGGTTTTGTCCGCCTCCTCCGGCTTCGTGGCTTCTGGCAGTTTGATTCAACCACTCTTGAGCAGAGTATCGAACGTTGCCACCACCTGATCTTCTTTGAAGTCATAGTGCCACGGGGGGCGCTGTTCGAATTGTCTGGGCTTTGGCCTATGGGCAACCTTTGGCGCTGGGGTGGAATCGACCGCCATGATCTCCTTTCCTCTCACTCGAGGGGGGTTCTTTGGCGCAGTTGGCTCCGTGGCTCCCTTCTTAGGCTGCGGTTCTTCGGCCTCGAGCCTTTTGATCATGTTTTCTACTTGTTCGCCTTGACGAACAAGCTCTTTCCACGTCCGGGTTTCCACCGCGCCTATTTTGGATAGGATATGGATGGATAGGTTGTTACGACACATCTCGATTAGTGTCGACTCGGAGACTTGGTCCCGGTAGTGAACTGATCGATTGCGAAATCTCTTTACGAAATCATTGACTGATTCCGACTTTCGTTGTTTTTCGGCCAGGAGGGTGGCCATCGATACTTCCGTATCGTCGTCGAAGAAACGGGCTAAGAAGAGTCTTTCGACGTCGGCCCATGATTTGATAGAGCCGGTCTCCAGCTTGCGGAACCATTCAAAGGCCACCCCTTTGAGGGTGCCTATGAATAGTCGCGTAAGAATGGCGTCATTCCCCGTAAGGAACCCAGTTTGGGCCATGAAGTAGTAAATGTGCTGAGAGGGTGAACCCTTGCCGTCGAATTGCACCAAGCTAATTGGTTTGAACTTCACCGGGTATGGGACTGTATCCCACTCAATGGGGTAGGGACGAATCACCCCCAGCTTGTTCATGTTTTGCTGAAGCTTCAGCGCGTTAAGCTGGTCCTGGAACTCATCGAACCTCTTGTTACGGGTGCCGTCCCCGGTGTGTGACGTCCCTAGCGATGTCTTGGAAGAGTAATCGGATTGCGGATTACTGTTGTCTTCCGTTTCCGTCGCAGGACGGCGGGGTGGTACCCACTCTCTATCCCTAGTTTGTCGGGGTAAGGGGCGTTGGGGCCGTTTCTTCTTCTTCTTCTTATTCAGAAGTTGCTCCATCATTTCTCGCAGAGAGTCGATGGTCGCCTGCTGTTCCTCCAGCTTTTGAGCCATCGTCTGCTCGTGGGTGAGCTCGATCATGTGTACTCCCACCGGCATGCTTTGTCCCGAATGTGAGGTTTAGGACGTGGCAGCCGCCGAATGAACTTCGTCCTCGCCGTAGGAGGGAGGAACCAGGGTAGAGTAATCAAACCCGATGCTCGCTCCCCTGTGACTACGGGTTCGCTGGTAGATGTCGCCTTGACTACGTCAGGTGAACCGAGGATTGGGTCCCAGAATGGAATCCGAATCTGGGGTATCGGAGAATATCGCATTACCCTTGTCCGTCATGTTGATTGTGGCGGACGGGAGTTCCAGGTCGTCAGTAGCGCGTCTCTTTTGGTGACGACGCTTTCGACGGGAGGTCCTCAGTCGTGAAGTTTGTTGAGAAAGTCTCTCAAACACTGAAGGTTTCGCCGTTCCTAAGCATTGGCAGTCGGCGAGTACCGTGTGAATGAGCCTTTCGCAATGGCACTGAGGGCTCGCCTCATGCATAGTGCGCTTGCGAGTCAGATATTCTCGGAGATCTCCTGTGGGTGGTTGGTGACAACCCCCAGCATCGGAAGGATCGCTTGGGTGGGTGCACGAGAGATCTTTGGACGTATACCCTGGCACACGTTGGGTGGAATGCTGTGGTGTTGGAGTTGGGCGATCTCGCTTTGACGGGCGAGTTTTCGCGTTTGGGCGAACTCCAACGTGTAAGCGAGTTTCAACCCTACGTTTGAGCGAGTTGGCTCACGAAGTGTCGCCTATTTCTTTGTCTTTGCGTTTATCCGCCAAAAGATTATGGCGAGGCTCGCCAGCCTTCGAGGATTCGCCTGTTCTGACAGGCCCACTCACTTGGGGTGGTTTGTTCGCATCAGGGATGTGACCTGAAAAGCGAAGTCCATCTGAGCGGGTGGTCCCGTCCTTCTTGGTTGGCGCTCCTGATTTGGAGGGCCTCCCGATTTTGGGCGAGTTACCTTCTCGTTTCTCGCTTCTTGGGCCTGTATGGTAATTCAGGCCGTTGTGCGAAGCGGAGGTTTGGGCTTTCTGCCCGACAAGCGTCTGCTGTTGCTGTCGGCTAGCTCTTCCAGCGGGGAGAGCATCTGCGTGGGCCGTGGCAGCGTGGCTGGTGCCAGACTGAACTAGTGTCTCTTTTGGGATGGGTGCTACTGAGGGTCGTTTGGCAACCCACTTAGTAGATCCTCCCCTCACATTCTCGATCTGGGACTTGGCCTCGAGAGTGTATGGGGTGGTTTTCTCCGTCGAGACTTGGGTGGAGCCTTCTGGCGCGAGAGCTTTGACCGTTTGAGGTCGGCTCCTGCGTACGACTCTGTGGTGCTTGCGGGACGCTTCGCCACCTGAAGAGGAGGAAGACAAGTACTCTTCGTACTTAGCCTGGTCGAACTCGATCTCTAGGGACTCCACTGTCGTCCCAACAACAACCTCGTCGAACTGAGCTACCACCATCTCGTTTGAAGAAATAGCTTCTCCCACTGTGGTCGCCATCTTCTGTAGGTGTAAATTTCTGATTTTCCCGAAAATGGGGAATTTTGTTTGTATTGATAAGAAAGCTTATTACAAACTAAATCAATCTGAATTACAACAGAAGCAGAGGGAAGGCCCTCCTTGTTTAATCGTGGGGACTTTAAGGTAACTACAGGATGCTTCGCTCGGTGCTCGTGCCGAGTCTGCTTCCCTTGGACGGTTCGACCGAGGTTGCTGGAGAGCTTCAGTACTCAGTAGAAGCTCGAGGTGAAGGAGTTCGTCTCTTCTGGCTCGCCGGCGATCGGAGCTCGGAGCTAGGAGATGGCGCTGTAATGCAGGGGTATGCAAAAAAGCTTCTTCCTCTCTTGGTTGATCAGTCGATCTCTCTCGGTGATCTCTTGATCCTTTCTGATCTATCGATTGCCCTTTTTTCGATCCCCCCTTAAGGTTGCTGAAAGAAGCTCTTAAATGGGAGAGAGACAGTTTGACTGCTCCTTAAATTATGGGATGTGACCATACACTGTTCAAAGACATCCTACTGCCCCTCTGTACAACAAGCGATTGTTGGTGGGACGACGTGTTGTGTCACGTCGTGTAGGAGTGGGAAAGTCCCTCCTCGTACTCGTAACAGCGGCTGCCAGACACTCAAGTGGGTCTGGCCAGTTCCTTGAGCGCCGGTGGCTCTGACCTTTTGCTTGGAGTGAGGTAAGCTGCATTTATGTGGATGCAGATGGCTCTGGTAGCCGTCCGCTCACTTGTGCGGTGAGGTACCGAGTGACCATCCGGCGGTCCTGGGGCGTTGTGCCCTCTCTCTTCTCCCTATGTCTGAATAGGGATGGGAGGATGGACGTCTCGCGTCTGAGCTAGCTCCAGATAGCTTGCGGCGCGCCGATGGCTCCGGCTCTTCCTTTTGATGGGTGAGGTGACCCGCATTTATGAGCATGCAGGGCGGTCCGGCGCCTGTCTCGTTCGCTTGAACCGCGGTCGGCCGTCTGACGGACCTGGGACACTGTACCCCCCTCCTCTCGCATCGTGGGAAGCAGGGAAGGCTTGTCCTTGGAAACCCGGCCTTCGGCTCACGTAGGCAGACGTGGCTCTCTGCAAGTGGCTTCGGCACATGAGGGCGGATTTGAGTACCTCCCTTGCAAGCGGATTTAGTCAGTGAAGGCGGATTCGCCTTGCTGGCGGATCCATGTGATTTGGTGTGTGCGGCCAATGTGGGGGCTCGTGTGCTAGCGAATCCACTTAGTGGCTACAGTAGGCTCTCCACCTAAGAGAGGGTGGTCCTGTTCTGCGGGCGAATTCGTTCGCTAATCCGCCACGGTAATTTTTACCGTCTACATGGTCAATGAAAATAAAATCTTTTTTTTAGATCCTAATTGTCACGAATTGTGAGAAACTAGCTAAAGATGTGGAATTAAAAATATTAGGAAGAAGACTTACCACAAGCAAATCTCCAAATCCTTAATCTCCGCCTTAATCTTTAATCTCCAAGTAGTTCTTTCACAAGAAACACACAAGTTAAAGAACCAAAATAATTAAAACCAACTTAAGCACCCTCCTCGGTAACGGTGCCAAAAACTTGATGCGGCATAAACATGTACCCAAAATATTGCAAGTGCACAACTAATCAAGTTATAGTATAAAAAGTTATTGATCCCACGATGAAGATATTTTATAGGAGAAAATATAAATCGGTTCTTATGTTGTGTGTGTGTGACAAATAGGAGTGAAGAATAAGTGTGATTGTGGAGAGATGGAGAGAATGAAAATAATTGTGTAAATGAATATAGTTGAGAGTGGAAGTGGTAAAAAAAATAAATGTGATCAACAAGGTAAGAAGGAAAAATCAAGAAAAAAATACAAATCAAGAATGAAAAATAAAATTCAAGAAAGTAAAGATGATAGATTCAATTAAAGATATGGGTAATCTAAAATTGAACCACTTCTTAGAAAAGGGTGATTCCCGGGTTCTAGCCTAAAGGCAAATCAAAGAAAATAAAAAAAACAAAAAAAACTAAACCCAAGAGGGTTCTAGCCTCAATGTGAATAGTACAAGAAATTAAAATCTAACTATAAAATAAATTGTAAAATCTAAACTACAAAATAAATTATAAGAATTAAATACAAGAAAATAAATCTACTTTATAAGTATGAAATAAATCTAATCTACAAGCATGAAATAAATCGAAGGCAAGAGGGTTCTAACCTCTTGGCTATTTAAACAAGAAAATAAAATCTAACTACAAGCATAGAAATAAATCTAAACTAATAAGCAAAAAAAGAGAAATAAAAGAGAAAATAAGAAAATCAAACCTCCAGATTAATCTTCATCTTCATCTTCATCTTCATCATCTAACAAAAAGAAGAAAAATTTAAAGTGGTAAAAAAATTATTTTATTAATTGTAACAAAAGTTACAAATTTGGAAGGCCTTCTCAATTAAGAGTGACCCTCCTCTCCAAATGAGTTATAAAAATTCACACCCTCAACCCCTCACTCTCTACCCCTATTTATGGTAAACATCAGTGAATGAGAGCCCTTGGATTGAAATCTTATCCAAAACAAGTAAATTTCAGTCTTTGATTTGTAACAGAACGACGTAGGTATCGATACCAGCATCGATGCTGGTATCGATACGGGTATCGACGCTGGCATCGATGCTGGCATCGATACCCATATCCCTCCTTTTGCAATCCGCTGATTTTCTCTTCATTTGGCTTTGGCTTTGGGCTTTTGGACTTGGGCTTGGCCTCACGTTGGATCCTCGCCTTCTCCTTCTGCTTCTGCTGCCGCCTGACCAAGTCCGCCTTGCTGTCCTCTTCCTCCTGGTGAAGAAGCTGAAGCCCCCTCTCCACCACTCTGGCGGCCTCGCCGAGCCTCCTCGCCTCGTGCTCGCGCTCCCGCAGCTTTGCCTCGCCACGAAGAGAACCAGTGTCCTCGAAGAAGGCCCTGTCCAGGTAAGCGTCCATCCGGTCCAGAACCGCCCGGTGTTGCTTCCGCAGACGTCGGAGCTCGGCCTCTTTCGCCTGGATCTGCTTCGCCCGCTCCTCGCGCTCGAGCAGAAGGCGCAAAGAGAGGGGCGGGGGCACGTCGGAGGGATCCTCGTAAGCCAGCTCCTCGAGGCGGTACATCCACCCCTTAATCCGCTGGAGCTCCCGCTCGCATTGACGTGCGAGCGAGAAACCGCCCGCTTGCCGGATCTCCCTTAAACCTGCTTCCACGGGCGAAAGCGCGTCGAAGTACCACCCGTCGCCCACTCCGATCGATATGGCGATCCCCTGCACCAGGCCCTCCAGCCTCTGGAGGGGCACGAAAGCAGGGTGAGCCACGGGATCTGCAGCGGAGGACCCCTAGACTGAGCCCACCGGGGAAGCGGGTAGAGCGTCAACGTTGAAGACGGTAGCGGAAGAGCCGACCCCTTCGGAAGCGCTGTGGTCAGAGTCGGAGGCCATGAGAAGAGAAGCTACGGCAGCGGTCTTTTGTCTAGCGAGTTTTTCTCGAAAAGGAAGGAACGTGACCAAAAAGATGGCGAGTACGGGAGATATAGCTGAAGATACAATGGTCGAGATCTCTTCCCTCGAGCAATCGAATGGCCCATATGCCCTGCGGCGCTTCGAGCTCAACGCCATTCAAAGCCATGCTTCTCGAGACCCGAACCGACTGATCGGATGAAGCCCAAGAGGCGAGGCGTTCTGTCACTTCGCCATTAATGAGCATTGACACGTCTTTAAAGCCCTAGCTGGCAAGCATTTGGGCCCGCTGAGAGACGCGTGGCACGAGATTTCGCCTACAACCTAAGCTCGCCAGAGGCTGAGTTGGGTCTTCAACGCAAACTCGCCCTTTCGAAAGTCCCGCTTGCGTTCTAAACTCGCCAGCGTCCAGGGTTATCCTTAACACGAATCCGCCAACGCTGGGGATTCGCCTACGGTTCGAATTCGCCAACAGTTGAAGTTAACCTTCAAGCGAACTCGCCGACGGTTTAATACGATTCTCCCAGCGAATTCACCATTATTTGGACCGACCCGTACTCGAGTTGAGTCTTCGCCCAAAGGGGGCCACCTGAAATCGTTGATGGCCATGCCAAAGAAACACTGGAGGGTGATACATCCAAAGGAAGCATGAAAAGGAAAAATACAAACTTCATCAGATGCTTCTTGTAAGGATAGTGAAATTTTGATACTAGTAAAAATAAATTTTTTGGTATATTAAAATATTCAATTATTATTTTTCAAAGAGTATTAATGTTTACCCAATCTCTATGATTTTTAGTAATGTATAATAATAGTGGTTATTAATTTTTGGGAAATTATAATTACAATTGTTATGATTATGTACATAGTATTTAGTTGATATTACTAATAATTGGTTAATATTATTAATTGTTTAAATTATTACTATAACGGTATTCTTATGTATATGGTAATATATCCCCAAATCTCGTTCTCTCTCCTCAAAAATTCCCACGTTCAGCACTCTCTCTCTCTCCACTCATCTCATTCTCATTTATTTCCCTCTCCACTATTTTCCTAAATGGCCAAATCTCCCAAAATATCCCCATCTCCTTTAATCACTCCCCATAATCACGTTATCTCTCCTCTTAATACCTTCTCTCTCTCTCTCTCTCTCTCTCTCTCTCTCTCTCTCTTCAACCGGTTCTCTCTACTTCCTCCCCAAGAGAACTCTGGCCACCCAAGCCCACTCCGTCTAACTCCCCAACCCGCCGCCTTAGAGCCTCCACCGAGCCGCCTGCTCCCCCCTTTCCTTTGCCGCTTCTAGCCGACAACCGCTGTCCCCTCGTCAACCTCGTAGCCAAACACAACTCCGACCAGTTTGACGCCAAACACCCCTCAACCGCGCCACCCTCAACTCCATCTACTCGCCGTCAGTCCCAACTTCGTCGTCGCTCAGATCCACCAGAGCCTCCACCTCAGTTCCGTCCTCCTCTGCAGTTCGCCGGCGCTCCTCCAACCGCGCGAACCTTCCATTGCAGCAGCGACGCCGATCCCTGCTCGCTGTCCAAACCCGCTGCCCTCCGACGACCAGCGCCTCCATCACATGCCATATGTTCGACGGTATGCCAACAGACCCGTTGAGCCCTCGGTGATGACAACCGCCATCGTCGTCGCCGTCCCCAAACATCGCCATCACCCCCTCGACGGCAAGCATTTTTTGTCTTGCTCTTTGTTGAATTCGTTCTCATTATTTTTATGCAAGCATTTTCTTATCATTTAAGTTTTTATTTACATGATCTCCTTATCGAAATATTTCGTATTTCTTCGTAGAAAAATCATGAGCACTAAAATAAACAAGAATGAGTTACTGAAATATCTCCTTATGAGAAAACCTCGTAATAATATGTAGCTCAGTAATTA